>CM035808.1:37446501-37519960 GCA_020466095.1 Chlorops oryzae
CGTTAAGACATTTCGATAATGAAACAAATTTTCGTTGGCAAAGGAGGCAGGGGGAAGAGAGAAAAACGCTCCCATATCACGTCCCCAGCCCACAAATACGATTTCTTATCGATAGAAGTGTTTTCGAGGTGCTTATGAAATAAATACGAGTAAAATGTAATATTTGTTAAAAGAACTCAAAAATACTTGTTTCAATTACTTCCAATTTTCGAGAGCACACTGTAAATTGATTTGTTTAAACTTTAATTATTTGCGATTCTCACACTCTTCGATTGCAAGCATATGTTTCATACCCAAGCTTAGCTTCTTTCACCCCCCGAACACACCGAAATTGTAAGGCATACATTTCAAGATTTTATATTTCGAAAACTCTCAAACATCGCATTGAAAAAAAAAAAAAAATGAAAAAACTCGTCAACCCTCGTTCTAAGATTAACTTCTTCTGATAAAAGCAAGCAGTTCCAAATTATTAATTTATCTCGTGGAAAGTGCATGAATTTATTTTTGCCATAAGAAAAAATCACGTATTTGTCTCCTACTCATTTCTACTTACGGATTCTATTTTATTTAATTATTTTTTTTTTTTTATTTAATTATTTTATTACATCATTTTAATTGTTTACATACGCATCGAAATGTTGTTTTAAGTAAAACAAATTTAGCCAAACATTGCTATTTAAGCCGTGAATTCTGCTCGAGCGTGTTTCATTCTGAGAGTGCGGTTAACGGCGGACGTGCGGCTGAAACGTTGAAGCGAAATATAAAAACATAAAATAACAATAAAAAATAAAAAAGTCCCCCGCTAGCGTAATAATGGGTAAATCACAAAATCGTTGTTTATTGTTTTTGCTGTTCGTCGGCGTCTGCTTTGGGATATTTGGTCTAATACCGTGCGCTGAAGCAGGAAAGCCTTATACCAGTGAGTTTATTGAAAAACCGAAATCAATTAACACGAGCTCTAATTGATTGTGTCTATTTTTTGTTTCAGTGCCGCGAGATTGTCCAGTGAATGAATATTACACTGATTGTGGGGGTCCTTGTCAAACGGAATGCCGTACTTTGGGCCAACGTTGTACGATAGTTAACATTCGTTGTCCTGATGGATGCTATTGCAAGGAAGGCTATGCTCGTGATGCTTCTCGCAAATGTATTCCTATTGCACAATGTCCAAAGTATTAATAATAAATTTTATTGATTTTGAATAAATGATTTGTAATTGTTTTGAGAATGGATCAGAGCCATCGATATTTATATACAAATAAACGTGCCTAAAACCGTACTAGTGAAAAACACTAATGGGTCACGCACATAAATGCGTTTCCTCTGGCCTTTGACGTGTCCAAATCTTACCGGTTATATAATGCCAGTTCGCTCCATCGAATTCGGCTAGCCGGCGGTCGGTGAACATCGGGTTGGCTTAAGAGTATTCCGTAAACGACACTTTCATCAACTTAGAATATATATAGGAAATTGGTTTTTTATTTTCCTTGTTTGACTATCCTAAAACCAGACAAAATTACGATGATCGACCCAAAAAAACTGACCTACGGTCAGCCGTTTTGCGGACTAGTCCCTCTCCAATGTCAGGCCCATGTTAAAAAATGTCAGTTGAATACATCAGAAGTGGAATTATGAGGGGACTAGTACTGGTAACATGAAGGACTGACCGAACTTCGGTCACCGAAGGCTACACTTGGGTCAGTCCATATTACTGCAGAGTAGTAATCAATTTGGGTGAAATTCTATGAAGAAGACAAAGGTTCTTTTAGGCTAAAAAAAATCAGCACATCTCACATTTTTTGAGGTTTTTGAAGAGAACGCAACGGTTTTTGTATTGAGCGTCACACAACACTAGAAGAACTAATTCGTTTCGTTAATAAAAATAAAGTCATAACTTGTCTCAAGGCTTAATTTTTTTTCAAAGACAATCAGTAACTCTAAAATTCGAGCTGGAAAAATTTGTTATTTTTTGCCAATAAAACAGTATAGTATATGTTGCTTGTAAGTAGTGAGCTTTAAAAACTGAAAAGAAAAAAAATATTATTTAACCGTAATTTTTGGAAAAACCTGATTGATAACGTTCAAGACATTTTGTGACGCTCCAGATATTTTGCGCTCAACCAAAAAAATTAAAGCCAATCTGAAAGTTAAACAAAAACAAGTTTATTCTTTTACAAAAAAAGCAAATAAACAAATGAAAGTACACAGTTCTAGAAGTAGGCACACTCTGAAAACACAATACCAAACACATATAAACAGTTTACTATATATTTTTTAACCGGAGGCATAAGTATTATGCAGTTAAAATTCTAAATTTAATTTAAATATCGCGAAACACTCCGATTTTTGGGATTTTTTTGGGAGACCCCAGTACTGGAGGTACTTTTAATAACATACCGATCAAAATTTGTTTTTGAGAGTGCAAGTTCGATTTCAATTACGGGTTTAGGAGACAAAATTTTAGAAAACACCCTTCTGTCACTCCCACTTTTCCAATTTTTAGGAATTTCATTAATTACCTTAAATTTTGCCCACATATCAAATTTTATCAAAATATGTATTTCGGAAAATGCCAGGCTTAAAGCAGGTTTTGTGATTTTTATAACATAGCCTCGTACTGGAGGTACCCTTAAAAATGTGCCGGTTAGGTCCATTCTCCAATTTGTTTTTACTCATGTCCCCGTTAACCTTCGTACCGAATTTCATCGGAATAACTCAACTCCTTCGATAAGAAAACTGTATACGGACAGACAGACAGACAGGCGGGCATGGCTAAATCGAATTTCCTGGTGTCGCTGATCAATTATATATATATATATATATTTTTTTTGGTCTATCTCAACTGGTTCTGGGTGTTACACACAACCACACAAATGCAATATACAGTAGGCTTCAAAAGTGATTCCATGTTGATATCCTCTATTGTTTTCTCCCTATATCACAGGTATTTATTAAGTAATCCAATTGAAATTATTAGTATATCACGAGTAAAAATATTTGTATTTATTTTGCACGCCCAAACCGGGCCCAAATCTAAAAAAACGCGCCCAAATCGAGCCCAAACCGGGCCCAAATCTAAAAAAAAACGCACCCAAATTGGGCCCAAATAATGAACAGTCTCGCGCCGAAATCGAGCCCAAACCGGGCATGGGTAGTGAACAAACGCGCCGAAAATCGAGCCCAATGCACGCCCAAATCAAGCGCAAATCTTACAAAAACGTCCCCAAATCAGGCCCAAATATAGCCAAAATGGTATAAAATATCACAAACCGTTAAGTGATCCCTATACAACCATTAACTTATCGAAAATATATGAAATCTATGTTTTGGAGTCCTTGACCATAATCCCAAATTCCAATCTCTTTTTACAACCTTCACACTGTTTTCGTCCCACTATTTATATTCCCAAATAATTGAAGAACATGTAAGTACTAATAATTTCACTTAGATATCTTAATAAATATCTGAGATATAGGGAGAAAGCAATAGAGGATATTAACATGGAATCACTTTTGATGCCTACTGTACCTCAACACAGATTGCGTCGGGTATAAGAACGTATTGTAAGTTTCACGGGCGTCTTAAAATTATTTTACCGGTATCTTTCAAAAGCCAAACCAACCACTTTGCCAATTTCAAGCACTTTTCTGCAAAAAATTTAAGTGAGCCTATACATCCTAAAAGTCTCGTTCAGGACATGATATCCTTTTTAGTTATTTTCTTAAAATGTTTCTCTTTCAAATGTAATTTCACTAAAGAAAAATTGATCAAAACTTCTGAAACAATGATTGTAAACTGCATTTTGTTTTATTAACATTTTTGTTTTTGAAAAACATTGCATGACGGTCAAGACTTTGTGCGGGGACAAATTGTTTATAGAAAACCACAACCGCACTATCAATGTATTGAGAACAAAACAAGAATTAAGCATAAGAAATAAAGGCAATAATTCAAAACCAATTACTAAATTTTTAAGTTTTGCAATATTTTACACTTTTTTCCGCATATTTTTGATCAAATATCGTAACGAGGGACACAAGTTTTTGTATGGAGCAGGTACGAGATGCTTATAAAAAAGTGTTCTCGTATTTGTTGTGAAACGATTTAAGATTTTTGAGAATTGGTTTTTGTTGCATTTTCCTTACTTATCACTCTCCCATATTTGGTTTTTTTTTTTTTTTTGTTTTGTTTTGTTTTCACCTTTAAACAGGTTTTAAAAAGCAGGACACAAAAAAAGCGTTTTGTTTGAAATTGACCCTAATACAATTTTAAAGTGATATTGAAATTTAAATTTTTTCAGTATACTTTTAGGCCCTTCTGCATATTAATATCCGTAGTTGTGTTACGAATAGTCATCCTAAAAGTACTTCTCCACCGATGGACTTAGTTTGTATGAAATTATGGCAAAATGTCATAAATTTTCAGCCCAAAAGTAGGCACAGTTATACGCATCACGAAAGATATTTTCTGACTTTAAAAAACTTGTTCTATTTATCTTTCACAAGGTGTCCCTTCATGCAATTTAAATATTTATAAAAAAAAAAACAAACAAAACATTAAAGCAAAAACTTGTTAGGGATTACCAAAGTATACAGGGCGTCCCGTATAGAGGTGCTTTTTTTTATATGGATGGTAGGGGAGGCGAATATGAATAAAAAATGTGATGAAATTCTGAATAGAGCAATCTGTAGCTTACAATGGCCGGCCAGAAGTTTCTGTATAAATAAGACAAATCTTGTTTTAAGATTATTGCGAAATTTAACTGGAAAAATGGGTTTTGCTTTTGCTGATTGTAATTAAATTGAATAAAAAAAAAATTTTAAATTAGTTTTTAAATCCTAGGTTTTTGATGGTTAAGCCGCAAATAAGGTATAGCATATGGATGTACTACGGTTTTAAAGGAAATCGCCTGCAGATTCGTAAAAAAATTTGAAAAGCATGTGCTAATAGGACCTTTTTTATACCAAAATGACTTCCAAAGTTTTGACTTTGACAAATTCTTTCCCGCAATAGCTCAAATTTTTACCAACAATTTAATTTTGCCTCAAAGCCCATACAATTGGCTCTCAAACCTCATTAGAGTTTTTGTTTGTCTACGACAAACTATTATCGTGGGAGAATCTTTTTCTCGACTTCCTGCACACAAATTTTATCGTCCTTTAATTCCTCAGGAGTGCATTTGCAACCGCCACCTCCCATACGATTTTCTGTTCATCATGGCCTCCCCTACCATCCCTATAAAAAAAAAAACACTTCCGCACGGGACATCGTGAATAGGGATTCCAATCCCGGGATCCCGGGATCCCGGACGTTTTCTAGTCCCGAAAATCCCGGGATTAGTCTTCGTTAGTCCCGGGGCATTTTTGCAATTATTTTTAACTGTCGAGGTAGAAATATCGAAATATAATCAGATGAAAATGCTTTAAGATATAACGTTGCAAGTGGGTGTAATACGTTAGTGGACATAAAAATCTATACGATGGTTATTTTTGTACGTTTAGTACATTAAATGCGATAACTACATGTTTTACGTAGCTGCAGTGTTGTTAAATGTAGGAACAATTCCCTCACGACTTTGACAGCTGGGTTTGGTGGTAAACGAAAAACCTGATTAGAAAATAATTTGATTTGTGAGAGAAAATCGATTTTTGTATTTTAAACCATTAAAATACGCAGTCGCCAGACTATTGTAATTCAGCTATGATAATGCAAATATAAGTAAATAAAATCGTAAGGATTTTTGTAGGGAAAAATTTGTGTAAGCAAAGGAAAAAGTAGTGATTTTTTGGGGCTGTGTAGGGAATATCAGAAAAAGAATTTAACATCACTGATTCAGCTGTTATGCTTCAAATAACTGGAATGTTATTAAGTTTTTGTTTTTTTTTATTATTGTTAATGTGAAACATAGCTCAAATAAAAAAAATTTAAAAATTTATTCGTTTTAAGCATTCTTCCTAATCCCGGGACCGATCCCGGGATCCCGGGATTGAAATTTTGGAATCCCGAAATCCCGGGATTGGCATTTTGGCCATTTTTTGGAATCCCTAATCGTGAATGACTGCATTTATAATCCTGCGGGCCCTGGCGAAAAGTGGAGTTATGCTTAGAAGGTGAGTGGTTTCAGAAAATTTCTTATGGTTGTCAAAAAGGACAACATATAATATTTTGATTTCCGAATTCCTTACTCCGTTATTGTCTTGAGCAGGGGTGTTGCGAATATTCGCAATCCGCATCCGATAGTGCAGAACTTCCGCAAGAATTTCAACATCTGCATCCACATTCATCGATGCGGATGTTCATGCGGATGCAGGTGTGCCAGAGCTCTTATAAAAACAGCTGATTGTAAAGGCGCATTTACACATTTGACAATTTTGTCAAAATCTCTCTTAAAAAAATCGTCAAAAAGTGTAAACGTCAAAATTTTTTACATCAAACTCGCTTCTTGATTTTGAAGTGAATTATCTTCAAAAAATTTGTTGAAATAGTGTCAATAGTGTAAACACAAAAAGTTTTCAAAAAGAGGAAATTGACAGTCCTTCAAAAAAGAATCGACATGCTCATTTTATTTTGATAAATTATCAAAATTTCAAGAAAATTAAATACAGTCAGAAATATAAAAATACTTAGTTAAAATTTGACCATGACCACCATCCGCGAAATTCGCAAAAATGTTATTTTCACTATTTTGAATTGAGTATATCGCAGCTAGACCTAATGCCCTCTTACGGTAAAATTTTGACCATTACCATCATTCGCGAAATTTGCAAAAATTTGATTTTCACTATTTTGAATTGCGTATTTCGCAGCTAGATATAATGTCCTCTAACGGTTAAACTTTGACCATGACCACCATCCGCGAAAATTTTGTGCTTAATATTAATTTCGAGTTTGAGAAGCTAAATCGAAGTACAGATAAGGTACCCATAAATAGATATCAAAGCTAGAGCAACGAAAACGGCAGGAATTTTCGTTAGGGTAATGTTTTAATATATTTTAAGCTGAGGAAAAGGTATGTGTGCAATCGGGTAAGTCGATGTAAACTTCCTTATATTATTAATCAAAATGGCCTCACAGGCTGCGGAGGGCCCTATCACGATCCTTAGATATCCAAAAATCCTTTGTTAATATTTTGGATCTTTCTTGATTCTTCGTCTATTATGCTATTATATCCCTTCTTTTTCCCCCAAATTTGGAGTTGACTCTTCAAAAGCCACTTTGAAAGACTTTTTGATTTCAAAATAATTCATAAAATTTTGACCGAACGTATAAACACTATTTTGAAGGTTGGCATCAAAAACTCTCTATTCAGCTCTCAGATATTTTGACATTGCTTTATTTTTTTTGAGAGAGTATTTTGACGTCAAATTTATGTAGTGTGTAAACGATGAATCAAAATAATTTTTCAAATTTTGACGTCAATTTTTTTTTATGTCAAATGTGTAAATGCCCCATAAGAGAAAGAGACAAAATGTGTCATAGTCCGTTATGGTTTCATATCAATTATGTGTTGCCCTGTACACCGTCATTTATGTCTGCTGTCCTTGTAAATAAAAAATAACTTTAGGAGTTTACTGTTTTTCCCTTATAGCAAAACGTAGACCCGATACAGTTATATGAAACTAAAAATTGGATTCAGTGACCCCGAAAACATATAGTAAGCACAGTGAGACTTGGGTCTGACATATTTTTTGGGGCTGTTTAATTATCTTCTCATATGTATTAGTGCAACGGATAGTGTATTCGGCCGGATTCCGGATATCCGGTTGATTGCTGAGCCGGATAGCCGGATGTTAGGCTGCCGGTTAGTTAATATTTTTGGATAAATATTTTTCGTTTTTAAAGTCATATTGAACGGCGTAGCAATGATCCTGAGTGTTGCCGTTTGGTAGAAAAAATTCTGAACGTTTGTTTTTTTGACACAGCACACTTTTTAGTAATGCTTGTTTCGAGTGGTTGGACCAAACTGAAATGAAAAATCTCTGAAAGTGGAAATTTTCGGTGAAAATGTTAGCGGAACTGCATCGAGTTTCCTCCAATCGCTCCAATTTCTAATCTGCATCCTAGTAAAAATACAATTTAAGGATACTTAATTTAAGGCCGGATTGGCCGGATACCGGATACCATCTATATCCGGCGCCGAATACCCAACATTAAACATTTGCTATATTAGTGGGATTCAAGCAGGTGTGCAATTTGTTTGTATGGAAAAAAAATTCCGTGGCTGGGAAAATATTGCACATCGATTTTGATGGGCAAAATTTGCGCCATGTTATCGCACAAGTTTTGCACTCGTTCTTCGCAGGGTCGTTTATACAAAAGGGCAAAATTTGCTGGTGCAAAATTTGCACACTTCAATTTCCACAGCTGCTTGAATACCACTATTCTATTTTTACTAGGATGCAGATTAGAAATCCGCGGATGTAAGTTTTAAAATCCGCTTTCGCATTTGTATTCGCGGATGTGAAGAAAAACCACATCCGTGTCACCCCTGGTCTTGAGCACTTCTGATGATATGAAAGCATCAAGGAAACGAGCTAATGTGGAAATTACTTATCATCCACGTTAAAAGTGCTCCGCCGAGCGCAACATTCTCAAAGGCACATTTTACATACTTACAGAATTGCCGCCAATTGTAAGAGGTCCTTTGGTTTTTCCAAAGATGATTGTTATTGGTCGTTGAAAATATTGTTGAGATTTCTTAACCCTTTACAGCTTAAGGGACCCAAAATCGCAGGGCCTCATAAAAATTTGACGATTTATAGCAATGTTGTAACTTGTAAATGTTATAAGGCATTAAAATTATTTGGGCTCAAAGTTGTCCCTTAAGCGTTAAGGGGTTAAGGTATTTTTTGTTTGTTTCAAGAACTTTATGAAAAATCTCTCTTGGCATCGTAATTGTATAATATTCATAAAATCCAATTTGTGAACACTAAACACTTCAAAATGTAATTTTCTACTGCACGAGTTTCTATCGTTTCTCCTGGCCGTGCCTGCTGCTTCCGAGATATCTTCCTGTTCATGCATATATTCCCTATAATCCGGGATTTTTCCTTCTTGTTTCTCATTTTGTTTTTTTTTTGTTTTTGGTTTTTTGTTTGCCAAGTACTTCTGGTAATTGCTGTAGTTTTAACGATATTTCAAAATCCAATTTCGAAGCACTTTTGGCTGCATCAATATTTTGCCGAGGCCAATGCATCTGCAGGCATGAGTCCTTAGGGTGCAGCCAACATACAATGGCGGCAGTAGTAATGGGAAAGGCAGCGGCAGCTAAGTGAGTACTTAAAAGAAAAAGTTTATTAAGCATATTGCCGGCATGTATGCGATCCATAATCCAGGAAGTAGAAAGTGGAGATACGTATCGTGAGTTGTGGAGCCGAGCAAGGGCAAGGCAAGGCAACACAATTCAAGTCAAAGAATGGAAAGGGGAATGCTTGGGTTGGTTGAATTGGATTGGATTGGGTTGAGTTGGGTTGGGCTAGGCTGAGAATTTCATTGCGATGCAATTTGGATAAAGTGGCTCGTTGGCAATGCGCCGTGTCATCGGAAACTTTAAGTTAAAACGACGAAGGCAATCAAATTGGGTTAAAGTGGAAAGTTTAAGATCGCTTAAGTAGCTCTCAATGACATCAGCAGGCGACACGAAGCCAAAAGAGCCTGAAGAGGACCTTAAAGGCAGGGAGGAAGGCGAAAATGGAGTGGGTAATTGCGTTTGCGACAGCATGCCAAAGCGGTAATTAATTAAAATGCATTGAAAGTCAGCAGCATCCAGCCAAAGCAAACAAACCAAAAGTCAGGACAACGTGAAAAGGAAGAGAAATTATTCTGTATAAGAAAACTTAAACGAGAAAAAAAGGAGAGAAAATTCCAATAATTTAACAATTGAAAATTGGATTAGGAGAGTTTTTTTTTTCGATTATGCTAAAACATTTCGATGAGCTTTTTGTGTTAAGAAAATACAAAATGGCCAAAAAGGCCGCCGATGATTCAAGTCGTGAGGTTGAGGAAAGCTGCTATTGTCTTCATTTTTTTAACCTTCATTTCCTTTTCATTGTTCTTCGTGTCACTTAATCTCAGAACCTTCCAAACCTTCTAGCAAACAATCGGGATTCCAATTGGGCCATTTATGAGCAATAATGCGGACTGTGGGCCTTCATTGTGAGCTAATTTAGGAGTTTAAAATTAATGTGTCTACATGCGCTGGATGAAAAATTTAGAGCATATTTAAAGGGGACTTTTTAAAAAGATTTTTCTTCTCATTTTGGGTCAACTTAGTATTGCTAAAATGGCATCAAGGCTCGCTCGGATGCAGTTAAAGTTCTCGAAGGAGTTTTGTTTTGTTGTTTCTTCATTTCAATCAGAAAAGTTTCATAAAATTCGTACAGGCTTAGGAACTATGGAGCAGAAAGTGTAAAAATAGTTGAAAATTTTGATAAATTTTTGTGATTTTTCCTATTTGTTCCTAAAAGATGGAGTTTTTTGGGTCAGTATATTACTACAGTTCTTTTGACCAAGTTGAAGGCTAAAACTTTGTCATAGATAAGATTATGAAATATTAAGCGGTTAGCGAGAAAAATCCATAAGTAAGTGTGCAGCTTAATTTTCGGCCACACGTCTCGAGATCGATTTAAAACTAACCTGTAACCGGTCTAGCAAAACCAAAAATAGGGATTTGCTACATATAGGCTTGTTCAGACGCTACGTGTCTCAGCTCTCATTCGTGTTTCAGATCGAAACAAGAAGCGAGACAGGTAAAAACTACAAAAGAAGTAAAGAGCAAAAGAAAAATTACTTTACATGCGATCTAAATTCATTCATATTTTGACATTTACTCACAATTCTTTTCCACTTTCAAAGTGGGCAAGAAAGACTATTTCAAAACATTTTGAAAAACAAATAAGAAGAAGAAGAGGAAAACGAAACACGAATGACGAATGACACGACCGAAACGCATGTTTCGGAGCTCCGTCTGAACAAGCCTTATGTCAAGTACTTTCAGAAATTGCTGTCAAAATTTTGTTAACATTCGATGACTTCAAAATTGTGTCAGTGCTATCCGAACTCATATTATATATTGGAGCCTCATAAATCGGAGCTTAATATTTTCTATAAATTTTTCAGACTCATTGTTCTAAGCCTAATGTTTTTGTAAAAATTTAAAAATCTTTGCGGACTCCTTTATCTGAACACTCCGAATATTATATGTTCGCTGAGATGTGATAATGGTAGGAAACCACAACAAACACCATAAATAACAATGAAAATAAAGTCATAAAACAAGCAATAAAATTCCTTCCAATACAAACGAATTCCCGACCATGTGGCTACAGTGCACCGATTTCATTATCTGCTTCATGCAAAATCACAATCTTTGGTACTTTCTTTCGTTAAGAATTGAGCTCGAAATTGTTCTCACTTTTTTTTTTTTTAAATCAAATTATTATTTTTTATGTTTTTCATTTATTCCTTTGTACACATAAAATGGTCACTTTGTATTTCGATTCGCATGGATTCGTTCATTGCGTTATCCACACGCACAAGCACACAGCACTCGCATGTTGAGAAACTAATTAGTACTGGCCATATTTGCCCTCATCGTAAAAGATTCATTTTCCCATAAAACATTTTATTGTAGCTCTCGAGCGTGTACGAGTATTGTTCTTTCTCAGCAGGACTTATTCAAAAGTTTCGCAAAGTTCTGGCAAAACGTTTTGCATGAAATTCTAAGCAAAGCTAATTGCTTGCATCGGCCCGGCTTATTTCATTGAAATTAAAACAAATGTTCCCAATTGTCTGTGCATGTGTGTTTGTCTCGATGTGTCCGATGAATGTATGTATGTTTAAATAAATATAAATTGGATAAAGTCTTGAACTTTTTGCACGGAGCTTTGTTTGATGAACTTTGAGTGGGGACAATGAAAATTATAAGCAAATAATTAAAAGAAGGAATAAAAGTTTATTTTCAAAGACCGGTCATTTAGAATGGTATTTAAATTTTCTATTATTATTTTTGTCAAAAACTTGTCATAACATTTAATATGTTATTTGATGATGCTTGGAAATATTCTTGTTAAATCGAAAAATTCGAATAAAATTGCCATTGAATGGCATTTAATTGATTTTATAGGCCAATATTTTCGTTTCTCCGTCCTTCATTAGTATTTACTAAGTTAATAATTATTTATGTTTGTTGCAAAAAAGACGTGTTCAGATGACGTCACAGGTGATCATGTAGCATTAGTACTTGAAGATTTTTGAAAATGAAGAACAATTTCAAGAAATGCGGATTCCAGCTTTGGTCGGGATAGGAGGCTCTGATGATTTGAAGATTTTTTCGTTTCCGTTGCGCAGGTGATTCAGATTCTTACCATATATTTGTAGTAAGTATTGGAAATCGGCCAAAAAAAATCTTCACAAGATGACCTCTTTTAACCCTTTCGCAGCGGCTTTCTGTTTGAAGTTCTACATGTTTTTTTTTATTTATTATGTTTATTTGAGTAAAAAAAAAAAATAATTGCATTTTAAAATCTTTAAATTTTTGAGGGGGCTGGGTAGTATCCCCTGGGAGCAATGTGTCCCATTCGTCGTATGTGTTGGGACATATATGTCCCAATTTCACAAAAATACGAAGTACTTTTGCTGGGACATATATAACCCTGCAGATGCGAAAGGGTTAAGAAGTAAAAGTTCTGCTCTGGATGAAAAATTAAGAGCATACTTACAGGGTATTTTCAGTGTTTTTAACTTCGGGTAAAAATTTTCAACTTTGCAGTGCCAAAACGGTAACAACAAGCTCTTGGATGCAGCTAGTGTAGTGGAAACACTTGTCAAGCGTTGTTTTTTCTTTATTTTTTTCCAAAAATTGTTCAACAATTTTTTACCAGTTTGGGAGCTGTGGGTTAAAAGTGTGGCGAAAAGAGCTGGAAGAATTATTACGTTTTTGAGGTTTTGACCACATATTTGCACCTAAGAGATTGAGTTTTTCGGGGCAGTAATTACTGTAGTTCTTTTCCCCATGTCTAAGGCTAAAACTTTGTTACAGACGAGGTAATAAAATATTAAAAGGCTTAAGAAATATAGCCAAAAGTCAAAGCAAATACCTGCGTAATTTAATTCTCGTCCACATTTTTCAACATCGATTTATAATTGACCTGTATCTAATTTGAAAAAATTAAATACAGGATTTGGAATAATTTATCAAGTATTTTTAGGAACTGCATTAAAAAGAATGCCTACTTTTTACTGGTTGCACCAAATAATCATTATTAGTCGCCAATTCGCATTCAATTCTTCTTCAAATTCTGCAGACGTAAGTTTTTGTCTTACGAGTCTGACAAGAAAAAAGCCTTCATATTCTCTAAACTGTCACCCACTCCAACCTCGAATAAAATATTTGCACCATTTCTCATCGTTTATTACCCTCGATTTATATTTATTGATATTTTATTTCCATCGAAATCCAAGCACAACCACAATCACTCCCAATCGAATCGTTATTTAAACAACCAAAAAACCCTTCACTTTTGAGCAAAACAAAAACTCAATCCAGACAGACAAAAACACAACTCGACAGCCATTAACTTTTACTTGTTGCACAGAATATAGAAATAAATTCATCACCTCTGCGAGGCGTGTCAGATGTCGTCGTCGTCGTCGTCCTTTCGTGGCGTTGCCTTGCGTTCGTTGCGTTGCGGCGAGTGTAGATTACAGCAAAAGCGTTCCGAGGCGATGAGGAATTGCCCTTGCGTGCTGTGATGCTCCAGAAGAGTTTTTGTTATGCATTTAACCAAAAAGGAGAAACGTGGAAATGTTGCATGCGATGCGGTCTGCGTTGAAGCGCTGGAGGGAGGAGAAAAGCGGCGAAAATTTTTCGAAGAAAATCGTGAGTGCGAAAACGCAATCTACACAATCTCCTAACATCGTTTATCTTCATTTCTGGTTGCGTCGGTGGCTTGACATGTTTTGCTCTTTCGACCAGATGAGCGCACAATAAGACCCTTTTTAATTGAACAATGACATGCCGGATTTTCGAAAATGGGTATAAAATGGTTATAAGCGAAGGACTCGTATGAGATTTAAGAAGAAATAATCGCAATTAAAGCGGATTAAGGAGAGATCCTTGCAGTATGAGAAATGCATAAAATAAATAAGTGTTTGTTGTTAAATGTAGGAAGCATTGAAATATGGCATAAATTAATTGTCATCATTCAAACAAGGAAAACAGATATAAAATTTTTTCTCGGCTATTTAGTACCTTTATGCAATTATAATCGTCTTCTATTAGTCCGCCATCTTTAGTAATTTATGTCTTCTTGACATGCTGCGATGACAGTTATGACACTAAATGCAATAAATTTTCTTTATCGCGGCCGTTGTTCGTTGTCTCGTTTGAGTTTTAATACACAGGTTCAGAGGCAGTTGTCTTTTTAAAAAATTATAGATTATTAGCCCCGAATTTTAACCTGCTGTCTAATACCATTATTTTCGACTTGTTACGGAAGCTGTAGGTGATTTGTTGAACCAGGCGAAGTTTTGAGTTGTTTTTATCAATTATATAGGTGCTGAAAAAAATTATCTCCAAATAGAAACAGGGCTAGAAATATTTGAACAACCAATAAAATTACAAACATTTTCTTTTTCCTTTTTATACCTTTTCCGAAGGAAAGGGTATATTAAGTTTGGCTCGGAGTATGTAACATACCAAAGGAGTCGCGATAGATATAGACATATATATATATTCTTGATCAGGGTGACAAGAGGAGTCGATCTAGCCATGTCTGTCTGTCTGTCTGTCTGTCTGTCTGTCGGTCACACTTTAGTTTTTCGTAATTAACTCCTAAGCCATGAAAGATATCATATTGAAATTCGGCATGGACATGAACCAGGTAAATGTCCGAAAAACTGCATAAAAACTGTTTTCGTAGTCCCTCCTTGGGTCGTGGGAAGTGGTTCAGAAGTTTCAAAAATCACGATTTTTAAGGTTTTTCCTGGATAACTTTTTTACTATACATCCCAGCTTATTGAAATTTGGTGTGTGTATAGCTAATATGTCGACTTAAGCTTTCGCTGAAAAAAAAATTGCGACATCGCTATAACTATGGTCATCATCCTACATATAAGAAAAAAACACTTTTTCTCTTATTCTCATATCTGTATACAAAAATGATTTTGTTTTGCTTCTTCCGATTGTGTATTTTGTCGCCAAATAAAGTCGTTTCTTAAGGTTAAAATTTGACCATGACCACCATTCGCAAAATTCGCAAAAATTTGATTTTCACTATTTTGAATTGAGTATTTCGCAGCTTAACAAAATATCCTCTAACGGTTAAAATTTGATCAAGACCACTGTTGAAGAATCCGCCAATAGCTCCAAAGTTCCACGGTAAGAAACTCCAAATGGTCTTAGGATCTCCGCAATGACCAACCTTTTCTTAGAAATTCAAAGCGGAATAATTTAATGTAGAAAAAACTCCCACGACGAAAAAAAGAGAACTCCTCAATAATTTGATTTGCGAGCTGCTGGTCTTTATTGTTTAACAATCGAAATCCAAGTGCCTTTGTTTCACGAAAATTCGGCAATTGCAGCCTCAATCGTAAATAGCAAACGAATCACGCCACCCGTATTTTACAAAAACAACACTGCTTAGATAAAACCGGTTTCAGGTATATAATGCGATTAACGGAATCCTCAAAAACAATTCAAAGTGAAGTAGCATACGAGGGCAATTTAAAACATTTGAAAGAAAATTGGTATACGAGGGCGGCTTAAGAAATTCAAGTTCAATGAAAATTTATACAAAGCAAACTTAGATTAAATTGAAACTTAAATCTAAAAGAAAACATTCTAGCCTAAGAAATTAAGAAAATTCCTGAACATACTCCCCCCTAAGAACCACTGTTCTTCACCCAGGTAAAGAAGACGGCCACCGGTGGGAGTAATTTTTAAAGTTATGCTCCGACTCACAACTGTAAGGATAGGCTCCATCTCATTACCATGGGAAGAACCGATAAATTAAAGGTGCGTAGCTGGCAATCTTGTTTCAGTATCTTCCTGATCCAAAGGTGACAAATTAACATGTGTATTATCTGAATCTGTTGGAAGAAAGCAAATTTTATTTATTGGTCGTTTGATAAGTTTGTTTTTGGCGTAAATTGTCACGACACGAATGAGCTTATCTGTTCCAGGATGAACCTCCTGAATTCTGCCTAGAATCCAATGGCCAGGGGGACATCGGTTATCTGCAACAAGCACCAAATCGCCGACCTTTGCATTCGATTGTTGGGTAAGCCATTTAGGTCGAGCCTGAAGGCGGTTCAGATACTCTGAGAGCCAACGCTTCCAGAAGTGTTGCTTAAGTTTTTCAACTAACTTCCAACGTGCTATATAATTGATTTTATGTTCCAGCAGTGACTCTTCTGGGATAACCACAGTAGGTTCTCCTATCAAAAAATGTGCTGGAGTCAGGTAATCCACATCCTGTGGATCCGAGGTGAGTGGACATAATGGTCTGGAGTTTAAACATCCCTCGATTTGGCAAAGCAAAGTGGTGAGTTCCTCGAAGCTTAGGAGTCTGTCATGTAAAATGCGTTTTAGATGATGCTTGACAGACTTAACGCCTGCCTCCCAGAGTCCACCGAAATTTGGAGAGGCTGGTGGATTAAAATGCCATTTAGTTCCAGCTGTAGTTAGTAGCTCTTGTAGGTCCTGCGGCAACGATTTTCGATTTTTCTGAAAAAGAACTTTAAGCTCTGTAGATGCCCCAACAAAATTTGTTCCACAGTCTGAATATAAATCAGTACACGATCCTCTTCTGGCTACAAATCTGCGGAAAGCGGCAAGAAATGCATTAGTCGTCAAATCAGAAACTAATTCTAAGTGTAGAGCCTTAGTAACCATACAAACAAATAAACAAATATAACCTTTACTGATCACTGCGGATCTCAAGCTAGAGTTTTTAACACAAACTGGACCAGCATAGTCCACACCGCTATGCTTAAAGGGTTTTGTTATTTGCAGACGAGCAGAAGGCAAATTACCCATAATTTGCTGGGAAGTTTTGGCAGAATGCTTAAAACAAATCATACAATTGTGTATTATGCGTTTTGCAAGTTGGGCTCCAGAAATTATCCAGAATTTTCGGTTCACGTAAGACATGGTAAGAGTGAGTCCTCCATGAAGAGTGTTTTGATGTCCGCCAAGTATGATCAACCTCGAGATTGGATTTGATTTTGCAAGTAATATAGGATGCTTCCTATTAAAAGAAAAATTGGAATTAATAAGTCTCCCTCCAACACGTAATATTCCTGCTGGATCAATAAAAGGCATTAACTTTAACACAGGTGTGTTTTTAAAAGATTGTTTATTAGCCAATGCTGTGATTTCAGTTTGAAAATCAATTTTTTGAGTTACCAAAATTAGTTTTAGTAATGCATTGTTCAACTGCCCTACAGCTAAAGGTTCGTACTCACGTGAGCACTCCAGAGTTTGGCAGTTATTTTTGAAACGAATGCAATAAGCAAAAACGCGCAGTAATTTATTAAATGACGAAAATTTTGTTAGAATTTCCGGATATCCAGTTGACATACTTGAATTGTGAACGAATGGTTTTGATTTACGTTCTTCGATAGAAGTTTCTGTGCAAGGTAAGGCGTTTGGCCACGAGGCACATGGTTCTTTTAGAAAAGTTGGACCAGTCCACCATAGTTCATGTTCTATGAGAGCTGTTGACGAGACCCCCCGAGATGCGCAATCTGCAGGGTTCTGTGCGGAAGGCACATATTTCCATTGACTGTTATTTGAAAGTCTTTGTATTTCGCCTACCCTATTTGCCACATACACACTCCATCGACTTGGTGGATGTCTTATCCAACTCAAGACAGTTGAACTGTCGCACCAATAAGTCACTTGTGAAATGTGTGAAGCTGAAAAGGCTTCTGAGACCTGACTGACCAACCGCACGAGAAGTGTGGCAGCACATAATTCAAGTCTAGGTATTGTGACCGTTTTGATGGGTGCCACCTTAGACTTAGATTGCAACAGATTCACCCGGACTACTTCATTTTTAACCTGAATACGTGCATACACGCAGGCTGCATATGCATCCTGAGATGCATCACAGAATCCGTGCAACTCAAAACTTGCATCTTGTTCAAAACCTATCCAGCGCGGCAGTTTTAGCTTTTCAAGCTCTGAGAGATTGGTTCTAAATTGAATCCAGTGGCCCTTTAGATCTGTAGGAATCTTTTCATCCCAATCTACTCCACATAACCAAAGTTTTTGGAATAATATCTTAGCCACAATAGTAGATGGCGCAAGCCAGCCTAGTGGATCAAATATGCGGGCAGTATCTGACAATATGGTTCTTTTGGTTATGTCTAAAGATTTGTTAACTTGCACACTAAACCCAAAAGTGTCTGTGGTGGTGTTCCATTGAATACCAAGTGCTTTGGTTATAGAATGTTTTTCAAAGTTAAGTATAAATTTAGTTTCCCTACTATCGGGTGGGATTTCTGTTAATAATTCTAAAATTTCACCTTTGAAAACCATAAAAATATCACACGTTTCTTCAAAGCACTCATCGGCAATATATGGAACGTCTGTCGATTTCAAGGAACTTTCACGAATAGTTTCACCAATAAGGTCATGATGTTCTTTAATTCGAGAAAAAAAGTAATCCGTTTCTTGTAACAAACCCTGTAAATATCCACGAGTTATCTCGGTTACAGATTTCTTCTTAAAACGTTCAAACAATTTAGTCAAAGTCTCCATATATTGTCGCTGCTGCTCAATAAATTTATCTAAATTACTCATTTGGTAAATTTGACTTGGAAATCTTTATTCAAATAACAGAAGCCACGTTTAATTAACCGTAAATGCAATTTCGTCAACTTCCACACGCTTTCAAAAATTTATGTAAAGGCTTGAATTCAATGATCTAAACTCACGTTATGCAAATCGTAAAAGACAAAGGAAAATTAATCGAATCACTTCACCTTTCAATACTTTTAAACAGCAGAAACTGTACACTTGAATACTTAGCTTCTGTTCCCGGGTTTCGGCACCAATATTTTTATGTTGAAGAATCCGCCAATAGCTCCAAAGTTCCACGGTAAGAAACTCCAAATGGTCTTAGGATCTCCGCAATGACCAACCTTTTCTTAGAAATTCAAAGCGGAATAATTTAATGTAGAAAAAACTCCCACGACGAAAAAAAGAGAACTCCTCAATAATTTGATTTGCGAGCTGCTGGTCTTTATTGTTTAACAATCGAAATCCAAGTGCCTTTGTTTCACGAAAATTCGGCAATTGCAGCCTCAATCGTAAATAGCAAACGAATCACGCCACCCGTATTTTACAAAAACAACACTGCTTAGATAAAACCGGTTCAGGTATATAATGCGATTAACGGAATCCTCAAAAACAATTCAAAGTGAAGTAGCATACGAGGGCAATTTAAAACATTTGAAAGAAAATTGGTATACGAGGGCGGTTTAAGAAATTCAAGTTCAATGAAAATTTATACAAAGCAAACTTAGATTAAATTGAAACTTAAATCTAAAAGAAAACATTCTAGCCTAAGAAATTAAGAAAATTCCTGAACAACCACCATTCGCGACATTCGCAAAAATTTGATTTTCACTATTTTGAATTGAGTACTTCGCAGCTAAACAAAATGTCCTCTAAGGGTTAAAAATTTATCTATTTACTTATTGTTTTCTATTTCCTTTGAGCTTTGAAATCTCTCTATTCCAAGCAAAGAATAATTATTTGCATAAAATTTGCAGAGAATAACGGAAAAGCTGACAGACATTTTAATAGAAAACATGCAAAAATAACATAAATAAATCCAACCTCTCAGTCGGTAATTGCGCTGAACACTTTAAACTCAGGTGCCAATCTTCCCTTCTACTGTCTCAGCAAATATACACGAACATGATTGCCGTTTAACAGTTTCGTTTAACGTACCAGACCCAGTCGTCGTTTTTGTACCAACCGCAAATAAACGCACCAATTTTCTTCCAAAGGTATCAAAACGGCAACCATGTGCACGAGGAATTTCGACGCCCTATGCCTACTTAAAGCCAAGCCTGAGAGTCTCAAGCTTAGTCTCTTTTTGTGCGCGCGGCTAATCGGTCGGTTCGGTTGGAATGTACAGATCGCGGAGTGCTTAGTGCGTTTAGTATGTCGCGCAAGTGGAGTTGTAGTGTGTGTGTGCGTATAAGTATAATACGTGCACTTTTCGATCACGTGTTTCTCTTGACACTCGTGATGTTATAAGAAGAAGTCGTTTACTATATGTAGAAAGGGCGAACACGCAATATTAGGTTTATAAAATTTAATGACTTTATTAAATAATGCTTCGGACAGTTTGGTGACCGTCTTGTTCGTATTTCCGTTGTCGAATGCCTCGTCGCGTCTGTTTCTTTCTCGTTCGCACTCGTCTTTCTTTCTCTCGTTCAGTTCGGTTTGTTCGCTCTTATCGTTTTGTTAATTCTCTTCGTACGCGGTGCTCGCACGTTGGTACGGAGCTCCGCTCCTAGTATGACCGTGCGCTCCTACATATATCTACAATTCGTTTCGAAATGCATTGATAGCAACATGTTGTATGGTGAGTGCATTCTAATGTTTCTATCAATTTTATTTCTTCTTTGTTTTAGTGAAAGCTTGTTAAGATTTAATTAGTAAAGAAGCAATTTTGATCTTGAATATTTTAGTTTTAATATTTTTAAAGGAAGAAGCATTATTTTCTATGGTATATATTTTTATTTGCTTTTGTCAGGAGAAAACGATCTAAGCACGTTTTTCACCTGACGAGCTGGCTTTGAGTTTCGATTTTTTATCAAAAATGTATGGAAAAACAAAGAAAAATCGAAACTCAATTTGGTTTGGTCCGCAAATCTTAAAATAGGTCTGCAATATTTTAATTGTTGTACTTTTCACAAAGCTCGAAGTGTTAAGAAAGGGTCAAGTTGGAAAAATGTGCGAAATTTTCCCTTTTGATATTTCTTTCAAATTTTTAATTTAAAAAGCACTGAAAATTTGTACTGGAGTTGCTTATGTTTTGCACAGGGGGTTTTTGCGTATTTTAGTTCAAAATTTTTCCGTTATGCATTCTTATGGTTATCTTTTTGTACATACTTATAGCTGATACTTTAAGGAATAAAACAGCATCATTCTTTTTTTGGTTGTTGTTGTTTTACAAAATTTATTGCGTAATACGTCACAAATTGATATGGTTGCGCATGTTTTGCACAACACTTTATGTTACACCCAGAACCAGTCGAGGAAAAATACTCGATTTAGGCATTCCGTCTGTCTGTGCGTCTGTCTGTGCGTCTGTCCGTCCGTCAGTCTGTATGTTTGTATACAATTTCTTATTGAAGGAGTTCAGCTATCTTCACCAAATCGGGTATGCGTGCCCACGGGGTCATTACTAAGAACAAGTTCGAGAATGGAGCCGTTTGGACCATTTTAAGGGGTACCTCCAGTGCTAGCGTCTGTTATGAAAATCACAAGAACTGCTCTAAAGATCGAGTTCTTCAAGATACTTTGATGAAATTTGACGTTGAAACATATCTATTACGCCTTCCAGACGTATAATGAAATCTCGGGATTTCAGAACAAAATTGAAATCGCCTGAATTTCAAATGCCAAATTTGTTCTAAAATTGTCTGAAATCTCGAGATTTCGTTGTACGTCTGGAAAGCATCTAAAGGCAATAAATGTGATTTGCCGAAATTGGAAAAGTAGGCGTGACAGCAGGGCGTTTTTCGAAATATTTAAATGAGATGTAGCTATTGAGCGTATATTTAAGCCTTCGGTTATAATTTCAAAATTTTTTTTTTTTTAATGGGCGTGGTAAAGGGGTGGTTTTAATTAAAAAATTGAACGAAAGTTGGTTAATGTGGCCCCTTAGTGCCTTCAAAGTCCTTAGAATATGCTCTGCAAAGGCCCCTGCTTTTCGGACGTGTTTTAAAAATTATTTAAACATGAGTGTCTGTGTCGGATATTTGATGGTCAGGCTCTTCTGACTATACACCTTTACCTGCTCGTATTTGGCTCCGTGTTCTTTTCTGCAATACCATCCTGCCTAATATAAGCACAACCAGAGCAAACTTTCTCTGCGTACGCCCCTGCTTTCAGCAAAGTTTTTGTGACTTGTAAGCATCTTATTCAATCCTTGCTTAAGCTTCGTCCATAAAAACACAAAATTATATAAATTGGTTTTTAGAAACTTCATTGGAGATCTTAAAGTGTAAAATTTTAATTTTTCTGTTGCTCTTATAAAAAAAATTTATTAATTGCATTTAATCGAATGTAAATAAGTGTGTCAAATAAGCTTTTTTGGAGCACTCTTAAATAAGAGCAACACTACTTACTAACAATCAATAGAAACTGCTTAAAGTCAGTTTTAAGTTTTATTTACCCTTTCTCCCTTAATAAGAACAGGAAAATGGCGAAACAGAAACGTTAAAAGCAATTAAAGCTTATTTTGAAAGTTGCCAGACGTCGACGAGAGCTCACTATAAAGTGTGCAATCTTACTGACGTAGAAACAATTTCCAGAAAACAGTTCCAAGAAAAGCACCTCAGCCGAAAGTGTATTTAATATTTTAACAATATGTGGAGTCCTAGTTCTTGGTTCACTAATTAAAATTTTAATCAAGAAAAAAATAAGGTACTTTAGTGGTTGCTGTTATAAAATCAAATGTGCACAAAATGTGCAAGAAAAAATTTATTGTTTTGAGAACGGAATTTCCCCTTGAAATAAATTGATCTCAGTATTTCCGGGCAATACGAAACGCCCCGAAGGTAGCAAGTGCGAACAAGCACAAAAAGTCGAGGGAATGTTGATTTCCCCCTATGGCTTTTATATTTAATTACAGAACAATAAAGTGTAAAGAACATCGAATTCAACGAGCTTCGAATGTATTAACATGCAATCGATTGTTGATCTGTACTGCATGCAATGGAGGAAGTCCCTGCTGTTCGTGATACTATTCATTACGAGCCAAACCGAAAATCAACTCAGCGAACCAAAAGAAAAATTTTGTTTTGTTTTATTCAATTTGTACAGAGTTCCTACAACTTTGTTCACGACCATTCTTGTTCAATTGAGTCCTGAAATTGCAATATATAAGACTGGATTGAGTGAGGATCGCGCTTTTTCGACGATTTTGCGTTGGTGCGTGCGGTGGCAAAAAAAAAATTCATAAGTAACTTCGAACGAACTTACAAAGGATGTTGGTGGAAAATGCAGCTACAAGGTATACTTTTAATATATTTTATATTTTGTATGCTTAAAGCAAAAGATTCAAAATATTGAGACTTCAAAAGTTGGAGCTCAAACAGTGCTTCAGAAAAAGAGTTCAGCGCCACCGCACTTAAGGAATCAGAAATATCCTGTTCGTCTGTTTTATCCTTTTTGATATTATCATGCAATTTTCATGCTTTGTGCATATCATTTACTTATTATACCTTTTCCGAAGGAAAGGGTATATTAAGTTTGGCTCGGAGTATGTAACATACCAAAGGAGTCGCGATAGATATAGACATATATATTATATATATTCTTGATCAGGGTGACAAGAGGAGTCGATCTAGCCATGTCTGTCTGTCTGTCTGTCTGTCTGTCTGTCTGTCTGTCTGTCTGTCTGTCTGTCTGTCGGTCACACTTTAGTTTTTCGTAATTAACTCCTAAGCCATGAAAGATATCATATTGAAATTCGGCATGGACATGAACCAGGTAAATGTCCGAAAAACTGCATAAACTCTGTTTTCGTAGTCCCTCCTTGGGTCGTGGGAAGTGGTTCAGAAGTTTAAAAAATCACGATTTTTAAGGTTTTTCCTGGATAACTTTTTTACTATACATCCCAGCTTATTGAAATTTGGTGTGTGTATAGCTAATATGTCGACTTAAGCTTTCGCTGAAAAAAAAATTGCGACATCGCTATAACTATGGTCATCATCCTACATATAAGAAAAAAAACACTTTTTCTCTTATTCTCATATCTGTATACAAAAATGATTTTGTTTTGCTTCTTCCGATTGTGTATTTTGTCGCCAAATAAAGTCGTTTCTTAAGGTTAAAATTTGACCATGACCACCATTCGCAAAATTCGCAAAAATTTGATTTTCACTATTTTGAATTGAGTATTTCACAGCTAAACAAAATGTCCTCTAAGGGTTAAAAATTTATCAAGACCACCATTCGCGAAATTCGCAAAAAATTGATTTTCACTATTTTGAATTGAGTATTTCGCAGCTAAACAAAATGTCCTCTAAGGGTTAAAATTTGATCATGACCACCATTCGCGAAATTCGCAAAAATTTGATTTACACTATTTTGAATTGAGTATTTCGCAGCTAGACATATTGTCCTCTAACGGTTAAAATTTGACCATGACCACTAGGGTGCTCCTTAAATTGCGAAATTTCGAAAAGTTACCGGGCTACCTCGCCATTCGGTTCTACTACCTAAAAAATGAACTGGAGATTTTTTTTTCTTTTTTACATTGAGTTTTAGGGGTCGCTACCAGCAAATGAAAAGTTTGAAAACGTATTCTTTGAAGGATTTTTACTAACTAACAAAAAGAAAATTATGTGGTTAGAGCTCGCCATTCGCTTCTACCACCTAAATAACACACGTGTGATTTAAAAAAATTTTTTAAATTGAGTTTTAGGGGTCGTTACAATGGGTCATAGTTTGGGATAAGTATAAACTTAAGAAATCGTGCCTAAAAATATGTTATGAATTGGATTTTATTTTTTTAAATTTATTCTGTTTATTTCAAATGTGACTTTTTAAAGCAAATTTCGAGTTATACTTTAGGGTGCTGTCGGTTATACAAATGAAAGTATCAGACTTTCAGAATCTGAATTATCAATTGAGATTGGAGATTGAAGTGCGTCACGAAAAATTTTCGCAAAAAACCACCGTATTCTGGCCTGTTACAGAATCTGGTTGTCGATTTTATACATTCTGCCTCAAAGAATACCTTGTAAACTTCGATAAAGTTGAAAGAAATTTTATTTTTCGTTTCGTATTTTAAATTAGTATATTTTTAGGCAGGCAAAATTTTCAAACTTTGAGCCGTGGTAGCGACCCTTAAAACTCAATTAAAACAACAACAAAAAAACATGAGTTCGTTTATTAGGTAGGAGAACCGAATGACGAGGTAGCCCGGCAACTTTCAAATTAAGGAGCACCCTAATGACCACCATTCGCGAAATTTTTTTGCTTAATAATAATCTCGAGTTTTAGAAGGTAAATCGAAGTACAGATAAGGCATAAATAGATATCCAAGCTAGAACAACGAAAACGGCAGGAATTTTCGTTAAGGTAATGATTTAACATATTTTAGGCTGAGGAAAAGGTATGTGTGCAATCGGCTTTGCCGATGTAAACTTCTTTACTTGTTTTTTGTTATATTTGCGCCTCAAGTCTACAAAACTTACTAGTAATCAAATTCAATTTTAATCAAAACAAGTTTTACATCGGCAAAGCCGATTGCACACATACCTTTTCCTCAGCCTAAAATATGTTAAAACATTACCTTAACGAAAATTCCTGCCGTTTTCGTTGTTCTAGCTTGGATATCTATTTATACCTTATCTGTACTTCGATTTAGCTTCTAAGACTCGAGATTATTATTAAGCAAAAAAATTTCGCGAATGGTGGTCATGATCAAATTTTAACCGTTAGAGGCAATATGTCTAGCTGCGAAATACTCAATTCAAAATAGTGAAAATCAATTTTTTGCGAATTTCGCGAATGGTGGTCTTGATAAATTTTTAACCCTTAGAGGACATTTTGTTTAGCTGCGAAATACTCAATTCAAAATAGTGAAAATAAAATTTTTGCAAATTTCGCGAATGGTGGTCATGGTCAAATTTTTACCCTTAGAGGACATTTTGTTTAGCTGCGAAATACTCAATTCAAAATAGTGAAAATAAAATTTTTGCGAATTTCGCGAATGGTGGTCAAATTTTAACCTTAAGTGACGACTTTATTTGGCGGCAAAATACACAACCAGAAGAAGCAAAAAAAAATCATTTGTGTATTCAGAATTGAGAATAAGAGAAAGAGTGTTTTTTTCTACACCGAGAGAAAAAGGTAGTTATATTAACTGAAAAAGCAGGTTAAAATAACCGAGTTCACCGTTAATTCTTAGCTTATGTGTAGTAGCGGTCGATTCAACAGTACAAACACAGTCAATAGGGATATAACTACCTGATGGTTGATATAACTGTCTCGCGGTTAAATCAACTGTCACCAGCGACTGGGAAAAAAAAAATTTATTTTTTGCTTTGACTTTTTTTTACCTTCTTTTATTAATATTTTTTTTTTTAAATTAAATTATTATGTTTTTTCTTTGTTCATTTGTTTCTTTTTAAATCTTTTTCTCTTTCATCTCTTTAAATTTTCTCGCCTCGGCCGAGCCTTGAACCGCAGACCACCACTTCGCTGGGCGAACGTCTTAACCATTACGCTAAACGAACGAATTTAATTTGTTGGTCAAAACGCTCACTTGAGCTTATGGTTGCAAAATTTTTTGCTTGAAAATGAACCATTAAAAAAAATTAAATAAATTAAAATCTTAAAAATTTAGGAGAAAATTTTTGCCTTAAAAAACAACTACACTCTGAACAAAAAAAAAAACTGTAATTAAAAAAAAAAAATCCAGAAAAATTCCCGCCGCCAGCAGGGATAGAACCCCGAATCTCACGACGGTCAACTCACAGCTTAAACAACTGAGCTATTGAAAACTCCGGAGACGGTTGATCAGAATGCGAACTTATACGTCTAAGTGAACGAAAGCGAATTTGAACATAAAAAGTGACTACTTTTCAACTGTTGATTTGACTGCCTTTTTCAGGGCATTTAACGGGGAATACAGTTAATTTGACCACTCTTACTTTAACTGTTCTAAGTGGTTGATTTAACAGTTCTTATTTCTCTCGGTGTAATGTGTAGGATGATGACCATAGTTATAGCGATGCCGCAATTTTTTTTCAGCGAAAGCTTAAGTCTACATAGTAGCTATACACACACCAAATTTCAATTAGCTGGGATGTATAGTAAAAAAGTTATCCACGAAAAACGTTAAAAATCGTGATTTTTTAAACTTCTGCACCACTTCCTACGACCCAAGAAGGGACTACGAAAAAAATTTGTATGCATTTTTTTCGACATTTACCTCGTTCAAGTCCATGCCAAAGGATAATGGGCAAATTTGTATGGTGCCTGTCCTATCTGCAGCCATCGATAAGCTATGAGTTTTCTATTATTTTATTATGTGTCCAATGCGAATACGAGAGGTTATTACTGTGGTTTAATTTAGAAAAAAGTTATGGACATGAAAAGAACCATTACATGAAAAAAATATATTAGAATAACAATCTTAGAAAGATAGTATAAGGCAATATAACTGTATATAGGTATGTTAAACAGTTAAAACAAAACAAAGTATTATGCAAAATATTTTATTAAAATAGCTTACAACTAAAACCAATATTCATCAATCATCATCAATAACAAAACTATTTAAAAAGTCTACTGGTAAAAGAATATCCCCCTCTTGGTGTCTTGCCCATCCCAAGTACCACACCATACTCATTACATGAGTGCAACATCCCACCGTGTGCCTGCCACTAAGGCAACTACAGTAATAGTTTTGTATTGCTTCTCTGCTACTACACAAAACACACGGTTCACGACTTTCTGCCATTATAATTAAAGAAATGTGATTTATGTTCAAGTTTATAAAGTAAAACAAAGCCTACTACCTACTGAACATATATTATGAGTTACGCGATGCTAATAATATAATATAAATATATAATATAAATATATAATATAAACACGCATATAACTCAGCTCCTAAACAAAATTTTATAATAGTTCCAGAACAAAAAAAAATCTATATTGACTCCTCTTTGGAATGATACTAGTGTCATCGATGGCCGCTCATAGGACAGAATGCCCATTGTCCTTTTAATATGATATCTTTCATGGCTTAGGAGTAAATTACGAAAAACTAAAGTGTGACCGACAGACAGACAGACAGACAGACAGACAGACAGACAGACAGACAGACAGACAGACAGACAGACAGACAGACAGACAGACAGACAGACAGACAGACAGACAGACAGACAGACAGACAGACAGACAGACAGACAGACAGACAGACAGACAGACAGACAGACAGACAGACAGACAGACAGACAGACAGACAGACAGACAGACAGACAGACAGACAGACAGACAGACAGACAGACAGACAGACAGACAGACAGACAGACAGACAGACAGACAGACAGACAGACAGACAGACAGACAGACAGACAGACAGACAGACAGACAGACAGACAGACAGACAGACAGACAGACAGACAGAACAGACAGACAGACAGACAGACAGACAGACAGACAGACAGACAGACAGACAGACAGACAGACAGACAGACAGACAGACAGACAGACAGACAGACAGACAGACAGACAGACAGACAGACAGACAGACAGACAGACAGACAGACAGACAGACAGACAGACAGACAGACAGACAGACAGACAGACAGACAGACAGACAGACAGACAGAAGACAGACAGACAGACAGACAGACAGACAGACAGACAGACAGACAGACAGACAGACAGACAGACAGACAGACAGACAGACAGACAGACAGACAGACAGACAGACAGACAGACAGACAGACGAAGACAGACAGACAGACAGACAGACAGACAGACAGACAGACGACAGACAGACAGACAGACAGACAGACAGACAGACAGACAGACAGACAGACAGACAGACAGACAGACAGACAGACAGACAGACAGACAGACAGACAGACAGACAGACAGACAGACAGACAGACAGACAGACAGACAGACAGACAGACAGACAGACAGACAGACAGACAGACAGACAGACAGACAGACAGACAGACAGACAGACAGACAGACAGACAGACAGACAGACAGACAGACAGACAGACAGACAGACAGACAGACAGACAGACAGACAGACAGACAGACAGACAGACAGACAGACAGACAGACAGACAGACAGACAGACAGACAGACAGACAGACAGACAGACAGACAGACAGACAGACAGACAGACAGACAGACAGACAGACAGACAGACAGACAGACAGACAGACAGACAGACAGACAGACAGACAGACAGACAGACAGACAGACAGACAGACAGACAGACAGACAGACAGACAGACAGACAGACAGACAGACAGACAGACAGACAGACAGACAGACAGACAGACAGACAGACAGACAGACAGACATCCTCATTCGTTCTTCAGTTACGACTATGCGATGCAGAATAATTTGTTTTTGATAAAGTGTGGTCGACTTATTGTCTAAGAAAAGAATACATTACAACTTTTCAAAGAGAATCCTTTTATTTCGCATTTATTTGTAATAGAGTGTAGACTAGGGTGTTTCACACGTGAAAAAAAGTGTTGAATTTCGAAGATGGGCGTCTCTCAAACGCAAGATAATGTAAATCGGAAAAATTGGGCAACATTTTCAATTTTTTAAATTGATGTTAAGAGGTCACTCAAATGCATTTAAGCCAAAATATCAATTTTTTGTCAATAAAACAAAATTTCAGTCAATTACGAAAACAAATTTATACGTAAATAAATCTTTTCAAATCGGGTATACATATCGCACCCTTGCTACTAAATCGGCACAATTTAAAATTTCGCATTTCTCGAAAATCATCAAATCTCTCTTAAAACTAAGGAGAAATAATATTTTTTCTAAACTTATATTAATCTCAATTGACTGCTTCATCAGTCAATATAAGCGTTAATTTTCTAGGTGTTGGGTTTCTTACCGAAAAATGAAATCGAACATAAAAAAATTGATTAAAAAAATTTTGAATTGTGCCGATTTATTAGCAAAGGTGTGATATTATGAAAGAATTGATCTGTAAAACATTGAACTTTTCCCGCAAAAACCATCAATTGCAATAGATTTTTGTGTTTTCTGCCCCTAAAAGTATACAGAAAGAGTCGAAATTCTGTCAAATTGGAAAATCTGAACTTACGAAATCTAAATAAAATTTTTGAAGCTCTTTTTAAGGCGTTTTGTGAGACAAAACTTCAAGTCCTTTGAGCGACCTCAAAACATCAATTTAAAAAATTGAAAATGGTGCCCGAATTTTTCGATTTACATTTTCTTTCGTTTGAGAGGGGGCCATCTTCGAAATTCAACGTTTTTTGTCACGTGTGAAACACCCTAGTCTACACTCTATTACAAATAAATGCGAAATAAAAGGATTCTCTTTGAAAAGTTGTAATGTATTCTTTTCTTAGACAATAAGTCGACCACACTTTATCAAAAACAAATTATTCTGCATCGCATAGTCGTAACTGAAGAACGAATGAGGATGTTCGAATGTTGCTTATAAGCATCTGTGGGGTCGAAAGGGTTAAGAGACTGTTGTTGCAGCGTGATTGCTCGTGAATTGTGTTTTGCTTCATTGAGGTTGAGCAATGAGATTACTTTTTTTTTTGTGTTTAGAGAAGAGTTGTCTTCTTAAATTTTTTGATTTTTAAGGTCTTAAGAATGATGAATTTTTTATTGAAGGATTTAAAGCACTAACGAATAAATTCTATCAATAATTGCTATGATTTAACGATGCATAAAGAAGTATACGTTTGAATATTTAAAACACAATTAATATAACTGTAAGCCTAAAGATATGTATAACTTGACACATTTCCAAGAATTAGCAGATTATCAATATCTTTGGAAAATGAAAACATTTCAATTCGGCAACTTAAAATGTTCGTTAGAATATATTGTGTATGTGGCCAACAGAAAATATTCAAATTAAACACTTAAAAGAATACATATCAATACTTAAAAGAAAATTGAAATGAATTTTAAATCTTCACCAAAGGAGCTTATTTAAGGATTAAAAACCTTTCGCAAGATGTGTTTAAATAGACGTAGAAGAATGAACAATGAATAGAAGAAATAAATATTTGTCACTATCGGAAATATTCGAAACATTTATATGCATTAGGATAATGACACGACGACTCAAGAGATTTCACGTACTTGATTTGCCGGACAGGTTCATCAATACTTAATTCTTTTTCTTTCCTTTGTAATTAAATGTAAATAAACTTGTACATACTTATGTAAGGTAGAATATAATAGTTAGTTTCGATGGAAGCTTTCTATTTCTGTTATGTTTTATTTACTTTTATAATTAAATTTACTTATTGTCGTTTAAGGACAGATTTACAATCTGTATAAAAAATTTAATTTAAAAAAAAAATTATATGCATACTTTTGGTTGCAACATTTAAATATTTCCTCTCAAAAGAGCTTAATTTCAGTTTTAACAACTTATACAAAGCTATAAATATCCTTGAATAAAATATGTATAAAATGTAAATAATTTCAAGAGCAAACAAACTACATTGAAATTATTTTTAATATTAGTTTGCATATTTTTAGGTGCAGAATTTAAATATTTTCTGTTGCTACAAAATCTCTGTTTCCTTCATTGGAATGTTAAATTGAAAGCAATAACAAGTGGACCATCGGCTTGATTTTAGTTGAATACTCCCCGAGAAATTTATCCAGGCTTAGAAAGGAATCTAGTATTGGAGACAGTAGGGATACTCCAGACGGTTGCTTAAGATCATGTAGTGTTAATACACTGGATATCCTCATTGCGGCTATCAAGGAGAAGCGGACAGACTGGGAGGTACTGTGCCGCCCCTACGGCCGTGAGTCATTCATATTTGACAGCAAAGCAGTTACGAAGTTAATCTTTCCGAAGTACTCGATGAAGAAAACAAAAGATCTGTTAAGACTGAGCAGATCTTCTTCACGAGAGAACGACAACAGTGCTAAAGGAAGTCATACGAACAAACGAATTGCTTAAACTATACATAGGAGAAATGAGAACTTTCTTAATGGAACCCGGAGTGATAAAAAATTTTCCGGTGAAAATAACCTTTTAAATGCACTGAGCGAACTTAACCATGATTTTTTTAAAGGTCATTTTCATAGTCCTTTTGATTTTCGAGCAGAACAAAATTTTCAAAAGAAACATGGTTGAGTCAACAACATTTTTGGTTGATTTGAAAGGAAATATTTTTAATTACATTTCTTTACGTTCGTTTTAATTCTCATTTGTTTTATAAAATAGGACATATAAGATATGTATTCATCTTAGAAATTTTAAAGCAGGGATGGGCAAAATGGGAAAATACATCGATATATATCGTATCGATATATTTAAAAATCATCGAAATTGAAACGATACTATCGGGGGAGAAATATCGAGCTTTCGATATATCGAATATTAAATACCAATTAAAATGACTATTTTACTAAAATACAGTGTACCTTCTGCTTCGGGAGAACCCTCCTAAGCGGACACTACTCTAAACGGACAGATTTCAGAAATTTTCTTGTGCTCCTGCTTCTCAAATACTTTCCTCTTAAGCGAATACCTCTGTTAAGCGGACAAATATTTGGATCCCGTAGGTGTCTGCTTAAGACAGAGTACACTGTATATATTTTAGACAAAATTGGAGTGTATAAATGGACGTTTTCGAGTTCTCAGATGGTATGATAAGATATGATACGATAAGATAAGATATGAACGATTAAAATGCCGCTTTATATCCAAGAGAAATACGTGTGAAGCACAGGCTTACAACGATAGACATATATAAAATATCGCTTTCGATGTCGGGAAAAGTATATCGATGTACGATATATCACCGAGCAAAAATGTCAGTATAAATATTCGATATATCGTTTTAAAAACATCGATGTTTTTATATATCGATATTTTTTCCCCATCCCTATTTTAAAGCATTGCGAAAGCAGTCACGACAACGGAGTGGCGAAATCGGATGAAGTCCATCCGATGGCTATTTTTGGGGTTATGTTCAGTAGAGGGCTCTGTGGCCATTTGTTTTGAACGTTGAATGAATTTGTTATGACATTTCTTCTTGTATTAGGTATTTTCGAAATTTTTTTTTTTATTTTAAAAATGTTCTTGTCATTTCAATTATGTCCGTGGTTAGTTCAACAATTTAAATTTAAATCCATTTTTGAAAATTATCATGTCAATTCACCCTGAAAGATGGTTGATTCAAAGGGAAAAATCTTAATTTTTTCCAACAAGAAAATCTGTTAAAATTAAAAATATTCCTTGTTGAAGCCGTTTTGTATGTTGTTCCTTTTGATTTAACCAGTTTTCTGGTTGATTTTTTCTCTGTGCGGCACAAAAGTGTTTGCCGAACGTACTGCTATGAACAGTTAGTGATCGAACCCTTACTAAATAAAAAGGACGTGTTCTAAACGTCAATAAAGGAAAGAATGTAATGATATTTGCTTAAAATTTTTCGAAATTCTCATTTCGTTTATATTTAGATCATGTGCTTAGAATAGGATGATTTTTTTTCAAAATTCAAAGGACTTTCTGCTCTCTAAAATTGAGACAATTTCTTGGTCTCAACCCTAAAAATATTCCAATTTTATCACTTTAATATTTGTACTCTGCCAATACCCTGCCCTGTTTCAGTTAAAGGAGTAATTAATGAACATGTTCTTGCTTTTTTTCCCGATCTCAAAAATTTCTTCGTATTCGTTTTTAAGAGAAATCTATTAATTATGCCATGTAAACCGAATGCCAGCCTGCCAGCACCCAACTGCTTCTTTGGAATGTTGATATGTTACGAAAAACAAACATACAGTTGAAAAACATGCAACCTCTCGTGTGAGGCTGACACCTTACATTTGTATAACACGATGTTTTCGAACAATAAATCACTTCAGTTCCACTGTACTCCAGTTTGCTTCGAATTTCTTTCGACTTGCAATTCAAAGCGACCATAAATCTTCGCAACTCCAAAGAAAAGAACGGCTTGGAATGATTTTTTGTTGTTCGTTTTTTTTTTTTTTTTTGGTGCTTGTGCAGAAAGTGCAATAATAAATTTATCACTCATTCATTCAGCATTTACGGAAGAGCTTCAAAAAGGATAAAAAAGAGCTTAAAAACTTTTTAGGGAGCCATTTTCTCTAGCAAAAAACTCGGATTTCTTTCTTTTTAGAACAAAAGAAAAATAATGAAAAAACGCTTAATGAAATTTAAGAGAAAATCAGAGCACTTGAATCTCCCTGCAAGTCCACATTGTGCATGGCGGCTCTTGGGCATTCTGCTGTCTGAAATGGACAGCCAAATTCAAAGCACCACCATCAATAGTCTGACATCTGCAGGGATTGATCATGTCAAAGCACATCGCTTGTCTTCAGGCGTTGCACGCACACAAAATTTTTACGCTCAACGAAGGACAAACGCCGCCAAACATCCTCGTGTAAACAAGAAGAAAAAGAACAACGCCATACACGCGCTGTCCAAGGATCTGAACGAGAAGCTACTACAGTATGCTTGAAAGATTGCAAACTTCAGAACTACGGAATTACAAAACATAGAATTGAAGCGGCACGACGCATCATGCTCGATAAATTGGATTGCCAAAAAATATTGTGACAAACATCCATATAGGCATAGTGATAGAGAGAAAGAGAGAGAGAGAGGAGAGAGGATGTCTATGAAATTTCAATGTTCCTATCCTACCTGAACTGTTGCGGCATTTTAAGAACGTGAACAAAACCGTATTATGATGCGCATTGTTTCCTCGCTGTTGGGCAAAAATACACCGAACCTCAATTGCAATTTTCAACGTTCAAGTGCCGTGCTAACCGAGCTATTCGAATGGCATAAAGGAAAATGCCAGAAAATGCCGGAAAATGGACGAATCTACCATCCAACATAGGCTGTAAATGGAAAGACAAAAAAAAGGAGAAGAAAAAAGGGGAAATATTCCTAGCCGGAGTATGTTTTCAGCCCCAGAGCAGTGCATTGATTTCGAGCATGACTACGAGGAGTGCGTTCTGATCAGCACAGCAACGAATAATGCAACGAGATTACACTGGCAAACATAATTGAGTCACAAGGTTCAAGTACGTGAAAAATGAAAAAAAAAAACGTACGGCGACATTGAAACCGATCAAATAAAGCCCGAAAAATCATGCTCGAGGAGATGACGCCCTATGCACTACTATCGGAATCGGCATTAATTATGCACTTGGACTCTATGCGTCGCAATTATTCGGAACCTTTTGTAAATTGATTTTACAATTCAATGCGATGGGCTTTGATTGCAGCTGCAATGATATTGCGATGATATTATACCAATCGATGCTGCACAGAAATACCTTCCAACGGTTAATATTCCATCCACGTTCGAATGGTTTCTATTTTTTAAGGAAGATTTCGAATAAAGGAAAAAAAATTACGAAATGCCCAAGAATGTTAGATGAGAATTCTTTCTCTTCTATTGTCTCAGATTGAACAAAACATTTTAAGAGCTATGTATAAAAAGTTGTGTGCATTTAAAGAGATCGACAACATGAAAATCCCATAAAACTTGGTGTTATTTTGACTTGACGACTTGGCGTTAAAACTCCATAGCCCGAAGATGCACACACACATACCTGAACTTAGCGAAGTTAGAGTGAGTACGTAAATCAGTCAAGTTTTTGCTGCGTCTCGCATATAAAATTATTCCATAAAGTACTTTATAAAATAGAACTGTGTAAGGAGGAAAAGCTGCAGAGAGGATCCCACAAGCAAAATAAGAAGCAACAGCGGCAAGCAAGTTCTGCCATGTTAAGTTTTGTTGCTTCTAGCGTTCTTACTTTGAGCGTGCTAATGAAGCTGTAGCTTCAGTGCCTGGCCGCAAATGAAACCTCAATGTATGCGCACCTTACGGTTGCACTTAGCGTGTCTATACAGCATATCTATATATGTTTATTAATATATGGATGTTTGAATGGAGGTATGTATGGATAGATGTTGTTGGTATCAGCAAAGGGATATGGGAGGAGTCGTCATGACCGCAGAGCTTGCTAGTTTTGGTTTCATTAAAACGCGTTACTGCATGTTGCATGTAGAGGTGTGCCTCAGCAAGATGTCTGAAATTCAGGAAATTTGTGTTTGCCAGTTTTTCTCTACTTCTGTTTTTTTTTTTTTGTTTTTTTGTTTTTGTTGCTCCGATTTTATTAGCAAAATTAAAATATTTAATTTATACAAACACTTGTACGTTGCAGTCATTAAAACTTTTTCAAAAACTCGCGATGAGCTATGGAGGAATTCGGAATCCAGCAGCTCTGTTTCCAATTTAATATTCATACATAACAAAAAGTTTCGAAGCGCGTCTGTTGGCGGTCGAAAAGCAGATTTAGATAGCAAAAAATAAACAAAATAAAAAGGATATGAAAGGAGAAAGGGAAATAGTTCAATATGCACTAAATCATATAGCTTTTTCAATCTGAAATAATATTTGTTCCAGTCAGAGTTTATTAAATTTTTTTTGGATTGCCAGCTGTCGACTTTGATGCGTGTGCTGTTTGTGAAACTTTAATTCATTTAATTAGTTACTTTTGTTTTATTTATTTAAACTTTATATTAATAATTTCGCTGTGATTGATTCAAGTGGAATATCTGTTCTTAAATCAATTCAATCAATTGTGCTTATAACCGTCTCCTGTCATTAAACTCCTGTAATCGCCTTAAATCTCTCTCAATAGCAAGATATGATAATTACATGAAATATTAAATTTCTTATAATCCTAATATCGATTTGATGATTTCTTTCCTTATGTTGAAATCCGTAAGAGATAAAATTTAATGTCATATTTTGGTCTTGTAAAAAAATTTATTTCGCACATTTCAAAGCGTTTTCTTTTTTCTCATATATCCTTGCAGAGGTTTCAAGCGCTTCAACAAGAATCGTTTTCACTAATGGCTCAATATCCATGCGAGAATCTGACTTCAATCTCATGTCATGAGCATCCTCTACTCATTCCTCGATAAAATTAACATAAACAAACGTAACGGAATGCAAACAGAACGAAATGAAAAAAAAAAAAAAAAAAAAACACAAACAAGAAAATGAAAAAAATCTTCCAAACCCACTGAATTTCAATGCAAAATCTGATAACTGCCTGAGCAAGCGCTCTTACATGTATAAGCCCCGATGAAAAGGTGGAGAAGGTGGAATTATCGAGGCTTAAGGAATTCCAAAGGTACAACGTTGAGGAGCACCCCAGCTCTGGCAGATAGCAGCACCAGCACCAGCAGCAGCAGCAAATAAGTCGAAATCGTAGTGTACAATAAAATCTAAAATTCAAATGGAAGCATATCAGGAATAGGAATGAAATCGAAGTGAAATTTGTTGAATTTTAAATGCTGCAGGCATGACTGCATTGCAAAGAACGAACGAAGGAAAAATCCCAGCCGATAGTGACAAAGGAAGTGGAAGAAGGGAAATTCGTTTGCGATTTTATTTTTTTTTTTTTTTTTTTTTTGGTAGTAGTGTGTAAAAATAAACGAATTGAAAATGTGAACACCTTTGCCGGGAACACACGTATTGATGCATTGACAGTGGAATTTCAGTATATCGACGAGGGAATTGTGGTGATGGAAGCCCTAGTCTTTTTTTTTTTTGTGATAATACCGCAAGATGACTGACTCTATTATCGTTTACATGAACAAACGCGCTTGTGGAGACACAGGAGATGAAAAAAAAAAAACAAGAAGAAAGATATCAGGTAGATTCATCACAGAGGCTTTATGAATTTTTGGCATCGTCGAACAAGCAGCAATCACAATGATGGTGAGACGACCCAAAGCGATGGCTGGGGGAAACTCAAACAGATATCAATGAGTAATGGATCTTGGTATTCAACAAAGAACAATACGAGAGTTGAGCCATATCAAATTGAGCGTAAACGTGTAGGAGAAGGATATTTATCTGTGAGTGCAGATATATGACCTAAAAGAGTACGCTTCAAGCTATGAAATCAAAGACTATCAAAAAAAAAAAAAATAAGTTTAATGAAACTGACATGTTTTTTTTTTCTTTTTTGGTTAGTTTAACACTAAATTTGCGATTGGTGTTCATTTTTATTTTATATTTTCTCTTAGCTCAACGCTTTATTCTTTCGTACTGAAGAAATTATAAGAAAAAATCACGACGTATGCGTAACGAACTCAGTGTACTGCCTAAGACGTTGGTCATACGCACTGTAGCCGTAGTAGCAAAATTGTTTTCATTGAAGAATAAAGGTGTCAAAGGTAAGTTTTGATAAATTTTTCAATCGAATATGTTTACATTGAGTTTCCTTTTTACAATTAGCATATCCCCGGAGGATGTTGAAAATATTCAAATATTCAAAAAGTTTTTGCAAATACATATTGTAAAATTAATCCATCTTTTCAGTTCGCATTCACGGAAGGTTACCATACACATCGTACTAAAATACATACTCACATATTTAACTATGTACATTGTGGCTTTATTCCTGGTTTCAGACTGCGGATAAAACTTGGTGATGGAGCAAGCATTTGTTATTCAAACAGATGCGGAGGCGAAGCATTTTGGTCGGTCTCCGAGCATTTTCGAATTTAACGAAACTTTGCACAAGAAGATTAAGCACCGACAACAAAGTAACAAAAATTCTTCGAGTTCTTCGGGTTCAGGTGTGCGCTTCGCGTTGATTTTAAGCTCTAAAATTAATTATCCGTGTATGCAGATTACAGACGTGAGCGCAAAAACTTTTCCAAAGTGCCTGAAATGTGTGCAACCCTCGGAAGCGACAAATCCATCTTATTTAGTCTGACGCTTTCACATCATTTGGGAAAATTTGAAGAGAGATCTGTGGCGTGTAGAGCTTTAAGGTAAGTGCTTAATTGACAGTATTTTGTGAATGAGAGAAAATTTTATCCAACGTTTTTTTTTTTTTTTTTTGTTATACTATGTGAGAAGAGTTTTTTTTTTCATTTTTAGTTATTTTCAACTTAAAGTTATTTGTCTTATATAAGTATCAGGAATAAATATTTGAAAATTTCTCTCTTTGGTGAGTCGAAGAACACTCCAACGTAGACTAAAAGAAGGAGTTGTGCACTTCAGATTTCTCCCTGCAGCTGCATTACTTCTCTCATTATCTGGTAGAGTGCATTTCAGTATTCGAGAAATAAAAATCTAGGATAAGAGTACTGAAAGAATTCGTTTCTATGGAAAATGTGTTTACACAAGCATTTGCCTTGTGTTTCAAAGACTTGCTCATATGTCATTCACACAGGTATGCAGAAGCTGGTACTCCTTCACTGTTTCTCTCTACATCTCTCCCTCTCTCTTTCTCTCTCGTTAAGAGTTGCACGCCCATAGGCAGTTTGATCCAAACAAGGACAGAGCAGTCTTAAAAGCGCTTAAGGAAATAAGACTATTCGGGAGTAATGCTCCAAAAGGATATGTATATTTGAAAATGAATGAAATTTCAGTTTAACAACGTTTGCTCGAGAGTTTCGTGCAAGTGGTCCTTTGCTCACTAAGGCTTTCATCTATGAAGCATGCCGTTTATAATTGGGAGTTTTAATATTCAGACAAAAATGGAAATCTTGACGAGAAACGGAGGACTCTCATTCGTTTCGTTTCTGTGCTTTCATTTCAACTTAAGTTTTGAAAGGTTTTCAGTGCGATAGATAGTTCGGAAAAATGAATTTTAAAATTTCACATTTGAATCAAACATTCAAAAGGTCCTATCGTAATAAGAAATTCATTTTTTAATTGATTTTTTCGGCTATTATGTTGAAATTCTTTTAAAAGCTCATGCATATCCCTAAGCTCAAACTTGTGCTTGAGTTCCAATAAAGCAGGAATTTACGAAAACATTCAACACATGCAAACATATGAAACCAATTCAAATTAACAGTGGATTTTATTATAACTAGTTACATACAATTGCATTTGTTGAATATTAATAGAATTTCCTTCGATATTTAAAACCAAATATTATCTCCGGTTTTTCCCTTTACCAACAGTTACGATTATTTTTAAGATATTCCCTCAAATTCCTGAATTTTCGAGGCTTTTTGATTAAATAGTTTTCGAGGCAATTGAACGTTTCCTGGATAACCCCTCTAAAAAAAAAAAAAAATTAAACAAAAACTTCTCGTAATCTAAAATAAAATCGCCAGACTCCTGGTCCTTTACAAAACAATGCAAAGAACAGAAATTGAATTTTAAATGAAAACCACTGATATCTAATATCCTTCGTGGTCAATACGGAAGCGACTATCCGCAACGACGTAGAAGCCCCAATGGATAATGTTTTAGAGCGGAAATCGTGCTCTCTTTTTGCTGCAACGACTTTTAAGAGTTTTTCTGCGTCCCATTATCGCTAATGCCTTTATGTGTTCGATGTTTTGATGCCGTTCAGGAATCTGCATAAAAGGAACTTTTCCTGTTGATATTTCTATCGCACAACTGAACTTCCATTAATTTTTAGCATCGGATTTGTGGCGAAATTTCCGAGATTTGGTTTGGTTTTGTTTTTTTTCTTCTTTCTTCTTGCGGTTTGGGAATTTGGTTCATGTTGTTGCATCCTCTCCTAGATACATTGGTTGCTTTATATTGACTTTTGATTTGGAATTGTGCCACAGATATTTTTAAGATTTCATTTTTTACTGGAAAATATTTAAAGCAATTGAAAAATTTATGTGTTGAACTCAGAGGGAATCGTTTTAAAATTTTCAAAAATAAGTTACGAAATGACTGAATTATTTTTAAAACTTATTAAGGGCGATTCCATTATCGCGGGTGCAACATTTACACGTATGTTTTAGTTTCAGGTAACTAAATAAAAAACATTTTTAATACAAATAGTCTTGAAAAGGCTACATCTTAATATTTTCATTGCATATTAGGTCACAAGTATTTCAAAATAATACTATTAAAGTCTTAAAAATGATTTTAATTGCCATCGCGGGTGCAACAAATTTGACCCTACGTTTCTAGATCAGAGACAAAAAACGCATAAATCTGTTAATTGTGATACATTTTATGTGTTATGCCTTAATATTTTGTTAGATGTATATTTAACAAACTACAGGAAATGAAAACTGTTAACCAGAGAAATATAAACAAAGAGTTATTCATTTTTATATTAATCGCGGGTGCAACATCAAATTATCGCGGGTGCAACCAGTCTTTTTTTTTGCCGGTTTTGCAGAGCAATTGTACGAGGGCATACAAACCATCGCAAAAATATCTTTTTATAACAGAAATTTGGACAGTAGGAGTTTCAGGACATGCTCATCGTCATTATTCTGAAGCTTGAAAAGACGTTGATGGAGTGACGTCATTTATAAATTCAGTATCTGAATCACTGTTAAAATCGAAAACGCTTCATCTCTTTTTAAGGGGTAATAAAGATTTTCTCTGATCCGAAACTAAAGGCACAGATATATCAGGATGCAGAGTTTCTTTTCGTATTTTGAGATTTGAAAGAGGCTCCAAGTCGTCATCACTCCAATCACTTTCTGTATTAGTGGGGCTTTTTGGCGACTTCAAAACCAATTTGCATTTAAAATGAGACCGTAAGGTGCGCACCACAGAAATTCATTAATTTCTATTTTTGCCACATATTTAAAGAAGATGTTCTTAGAGTGACTGCGAGCTAAATCATAAAATTCTAGGACACTGTTGACGTTGGCTTTCAGCATATATCACTAGTCAGGGCATATCAAAATAACAAAATATGTAGTAAATCGCACAAAAAGGTTAAATGACAAAAGGTTGCACCCGCGATCTGAAATCCAATTTAAATTATCGATTATTTTAACCTGGCAATCACTATACTCTTAAAAACGATTAATTTATGTTTAGTTTTTGTTTCTTCTTACTTTCACAAAGTTTCGGAATGTTAGATCTTTATTTCTGTGAAAAAAGTAAACTTTTACACCTTCTATATCGCGGGTGCAACAAGTCAACAATGTATTTTAGGAATCAATAATGCTTAATAAATAACATTTATTAATTTTTTTTGGAACGCGAGGATAAATAAATATTCTCACTTAAATTTGGTCGGCAAAATGTAACCTCAAACTGTCGGCAACGGCTGTTTTGTGACAGTTTAAAAAGGTATGACTTTAAAGTTTTGTCAGAATTTTTGAAAAGTAATATTTTCAAACGCGCCAATAAATGAAACATGGAGTTAAATCAAATATAAATAAATTTAATATTAAATTTCGACTTTCTTCTTTGTACTATTGACAAAAAAAAACCACTTTTATCGTAAATAAAAAATTATTATCGGAAATCGTGTATAGCGGAATCGCCCTTAAGTATTGTTTTTAAAAAAACTATAGTATAGTAAGAAAAATTGATTGGATTCATGTGCTCCAAGGGCGGTGATCAAATGGCACTTTTTGTTGCCGAAGAGGTACCTGAATGCCTCTAGGTCAACAAGGAAGCCATTACGAATTTTGTTAAGAGTTCATTCGCCGAATGTTTTCCGAAAGATGGGAGAATTCCAAGATCTATATATAATCTTTTCGAATTTGTGCTTCCTCCTTAACACTGTATGGACTTTAAAGCTCAAAAACTTTACATTTTTAAGCACTAAGCTTGAAAATTTTATATGGCTTCATTGAGAACAGAGCAACCCATTTTGAAAGGCTATGTATAAATATGTTTATAGCTCCTTTGTTACCATAATATTCCTGCGTTCTCATGCAGTTTTATTGCGTACTCAGAGCATTACACCATGATTCGCGCATTATGATTATATGCGACAGTTGTGTGCATTCTATAGTTGCTGGGAAGAAATAGACTTTGAGAAAATGGACTGTGCTTTCAAGATAATGGACTTGTAGATTCAACTGATTACAAAAATCAGTAAATTGACACTTTAAAGCGAAATCCTTAACATTCATCCGATGTATTTATGCAAAAGAGCTCTCTCTATCTCTCTCTCTCTCTCTCTCTCTCTCTCTCTCTCTCTCTCTCTCTCTCTCTCTCTCTCTCTCTCTCTCTCTCTCTCTCTCTCTCTCTCTCTCTCTCTCTCTCTCTCTCTCTCTCTCTCTCTCTCTCTCTCTCTCTCTCTCTCTCTCTCTCTCTCTCTCTCTCTCTCTCTCTTCTCTCTCTCTCTCTCCCTCTTTCTACTAACTTTGTGAGGCAACGGGAAATTTATTCTCTATTCAATAGCCTCATAAAACTTACCAGCTCAACGCAATCTCGTCAAAAAGAAAAGAACACAATTTTTCAAAGTTTTTCCCAAAAAAAAGTTTAAGAATTAGTTTTCAAGGAGCCAACTTCTTAAGCTATGATGAAAAATGTACGAAAAAGTTAAGGGCACCCACAAGTACTAAATACGTTAATAATCATTAGCCTCAAAGCGATGAGAGCAGCATGATGATAACAGCAACGAGCTCTGCTGGTGGCTGTAATGAACGTTAGGGTTAATATCGAACGTCGGAAGGAGCTCATAGTGTGCTTAAATTACATAATGCGGCTTAAGGAATCGCTTAAGTGCTTAAAACTTCCTTGATTCATTTTTTTGCAAGCATGAATAAATTAGCCGCAGTGGGAACTTTCAACTTTGTGATTTCATATATTTTTTTTTTTTTTTTTTTTAGTTTTTAACAAAACTACTCAATTCAACATGAGAAATTCTTATCACAAAATGTTGGCAATATAATTTATCTCAATTATATCGCCTCAGTTTATTGGTAGGTATTGGCAATCTAATCTTTACAACTGTTTCACCGAAAAAATGCCGATAAGAGCGCTGACCTTTGTACAATGAATGAAGGGTGTGGTGTACTCCAAATGATTTCAATCATTTTCATATACTTAATCCGTATGCTATTGTAAACATTACTGCGAAAATGTAGAACCATGAATGGAATATTATTCTCGCTGACGCGTTATTGCCGTCCTTAAGTACAGAGCGTTGATTTTCCCTCGACGCAATCCAAGTGCGACAATTCGTCTCATTTTTGACAAATTTAAACATGGACTCAGCAATATTGGCCGGTGTTATTTCACGGCACTGTTCCAAATGGTGTAGAGTACATTTTTCAAATCGTTCAAAGTCCACACAATGCTCCGGCGATAGTACAAATTCCGAAAAATTATATAGATCTGGAATTTTTCCATCTTTTGGAAAATATTCAGCAAATGAATTGTTGGCACAATTCGCGATGGCCTCCTTGTTGGCATCGAAGCATTCAGGTCCCTCTTCGGCGACAAAAAGTGCCATTTGATCACCGCCCTTGGAGCACATGAATCCAATCAATGTCCTTACTATACGCATGAGAACTGCGTTTTGTTGACGCTCGTTCTTCGTTAGGCACGGCTGAACTTTGTCATTGAAATTGTCCAAGCACTTTTCAAATTCCGGTGCCTTTTTGCAATATTTATGAAAGACTGTATCCAAATCTCCGACGGGACGGGCGGCTTCGATTTCCTCTTGAATGACCGTGACATTGGCTAGTGGTTTCAGGCACGCTGTCAGATTGTGGGCAGCGACTTCGATCTCATTGAAGAGTGTTTCATTGTGGCTTCCAATAGCTTTCTTGCATTTCTCACGGAATATTTTCTTTATATCATCTAAAAGGCAAAAAGTTCGAATGGTTATTATTTTTGAAATTTTATTTGAGTTAAAATAATGTAAATAGTTGTCATTCATCTACTGTGGAGGAGGCTCAATAAGAAACTCTATTGTCATAAACGTGAACTTCAAAAGCGACTTACTCAAAGTGAAGTTTGTGTTTTGAAATTCCCGCGGTAGAAATTGTGTTCTTAGACTTTCGAGCTTGGAACTTTCATCATTTGAGGAGCTGCAACAGCTACAACTTATGAATATAATCCCGATTATCAGTGCAACGCTTCCAAATCGCCGTTCATAATTTTTGAATATCATTATTTTCTATAATTATTTATTTTTAGTACTGTTAATTAGTATTGAAAACTATTAATATTCGCCAGAACTCGAAATGTGACTGCCTTAATCCAAAGCTGAAAATTGACTATATTTCTTTCTTTTAAAATTCGAACATCAACAATCAGTTATAAAAACAACCACATTAGAACTTGATCGATACAATAACCGACCCATCGTTCAGCGCTGCCATAATCTAATCAGTCCAAGGCAGCTATTACTACAGCTTTTGTTCTTTTATCGCAGATGATAAGGCGTATGAAAATAAAAATACATTCTATCGGTCTTTTGTTGGTAGGAACCTTTCTAGAGTGACGCATTTAGTCCAAAGGTCTTTCGAATTGAAGTGCATACTAGGCTTATGACTAGAGCGAATGAAAATAAGCACGAAAAAATCAGTTTTAAGTACTTTAAAAATTCCGAAAAAATTACAAAACAAGCACGATAACAAGCTCAAAAGGTTTGAATAGATTTAGTACAAAGACGAGTTGAGTTGGTCATAAAATACCTTTATTTTTGAAAAAAAGCTTTAAAAAATAACTAATTAAAATGAGATCGACTTTCTGCCATTTAAAATAACTTTTTATATACAAAGCTAAAAGGAAATATAAAAAAATGAGATCGACTTTCAGTCACTTAAGCAAATACCACTGCTATTTAAATTAGCCCGAATACGAACTATTTATTGCAATTCACAACCATGTGCATTTTAATATTGTCGAATGTGAAGCTTCGACGTCGTTCGGAGAGAAAGTTCACATACACTGAAAATATACGCTCAACTTCGCAGGAAGTTACAGGACAGTTCCTAAATAATGCTAGTTCTGACGGGGAAAGTTTTTGAATGTATTCATCTTTTACATTTGAATTAATGAAAATTATGTCTTTAATTTTGCAAATTGTGCTGTAGCCTGGGTTTCGAGCTAAAACAGAAGTCAATTTGTTGAAAAAACTCTTGTCTTCGAGCTGTTGCATAGTTGTTTTGATAGAATCAATCAATTCAATACTTATGCTCAGCAAAAGGTTTCTGTTTTCTAAAATTAAAATTCCATCATGAAGACATCTAAAATTAGATTTTAAGTAGGCTAATTCTCCCTTTACTTTATTCAGGCCGAAGAGCTGTTTTGATTGTTTGATAAGTTATGACTATTTTTTAGAATCATTTTTACATGGTACCACACGATAGATAATGTTGTAAAAATAACATTTGAAATAGTTTTGGAGGCTTTGATGACAAAATCCTTCCCCACCGCAAGCAATGAAGTTTTTGATGAATTTCGGAGTTTTTGTCAAATAGTTCTTAAATTAGTGATCTTATGCTTGTCAAATGTTCGGCGACGAATGGGGGGGTAAGGTTTTTGTCATCAAAGCCTCCAAAACTATTTCAAATTTTATTTTTACAATGTTATCTATCGTGTGGTACCATGTAAAAATGATTCTAAAAAATAGTCATAAGCCTAGTGCATACAAAACATGATAATCGAAAGTTGCTGGCTTAGCGATTGACCGCTTGGACGAATTTTTTCACTTATCTCTCTGTGCAATCTCCTGAATATTCTTTTCATGAATATTTTGGTCTCCGAGCTTGCACATTTCATAATTGATTGTATGGGGAAGAATAAATCAGCGGTGTCAAAATTTCATAGCAATATAAAACCTTTAAAATTGATCGCCCTGCCTAACCCGCGATAGCTTGATCTGTGTAGGTACTTCAAGATTTAACAGAACCCGATTTGGCAGAATAGTTTTGAAGCGCTTGAGTCTCATAATTCTGACTGCTTTTAAATAAAATGGAAAATAGTTCTTTAAAGTTAAAGTTCCTTTTCCTTCCCAAGACTATTGCTCTTAACTGATTTAAGCTGTTGTGATTTTAGCATTTATCGTTGCATTTAACCTAAATTGAGCTTCTTTAAATGCAGAAATAAAATCATAATTTTAGCTGTTTCATATTGCAACACTTTCATTTTTAATTTAAATGGTAAAATCACAACAGCTAAAATCAGTCAAATACAATAGTCTGAAAGCGGCGTAAGCTTCAAAGCTTCATGGGCTCATGTTTCTTCTTCGATTATTCAACGCACACTGATACAATAGCGAAAACAATACATCAAATGAAGAGAGAAACCACCCAGCAGACAATTACCTCCTGCTTGGCAAAGACATCAATGATTTCATCGATGACACGTAGGTGACAATGTCATGCTTGCCTATTTAGTTGACAATATAATTATGAAAGAGAATTCAATAGTATATTTCTCATCGTAAACTACACCCTTGTCGTGGTGCATTGGATAAAAAACTAAGGGGAGCAGTTAAAAAGCTGTGCGATGACAATGTCACCAGCGACATCACTGCCAGCTTGATATAATGCCATACAAAGTGTTCATCGAAATGTTATGGGTTCCGGATCCAGTAATAAGCTCGAATGCGCCGACATTTTCAGCCATAAAAACCTCATTTGAATATACGAGAATTTCTTCCACACTCCACGTGTATCGTCTTCAGAGGCAATAAATATTTAAATAATTGTGAAAGGGAATAAACGAACGCTAAAAGTCGAACTAATACCTTCAGCGGGTCTCACGTTCGCGCACATGTCGCTTCAAGTCATAACACGCAAACATATGGCATCGAGTTTATAACTTTCATTCGTGATCGCCGAGAGTGTGTGGAGGAGAATTTGATGTCAAGCAATTTTCAACGTCGGGGAATTATCAATTTCTTTTGAGAAGGAAATCGCAAACTTCGTCATTGCGAGATATAAAAAAAAATCTATTCAAACTGCGTGACAATCACGTACGCAGAGTAAGCCAACATGTGACAATTTATGGAATCGTATCTGAAGATTTTCGGATTCAAACTTTTGTAATTTCAAAAGGAAATGATTGGAGCTTCTACAGTTTTCAGAAATCAAATGTGAAGGAGAATTTCGTCCGCAATTTAGCTGCATTTGAGAGCGAAGGATGCTGGGATGGAAGAAGGGGTCCTATATATTCATTGCTCTTTTGATGAGGTAGATGTATATGTATGCATTTAGATATGTACACTAGGGCGCTTCAAACGTGAAAAAAAGTGTTGATTTTCGAAGACGGCGGGGTATCAAACGAAAGTTGATGTAAATCGAACATTTTGGGCATCATTTAAAATTTTTTTAATTGACGTTAAGAGGTATCATTTATGTGTCAGCGATGAATTCACTGATGACTTTGGCATGTAGGAAGATATTTTTTGCTGGTTTTATTTACGTAATACGCAATATGAGGAATGTATCAATGAATGGACCTGCCATTAGGTTTCGTTGGAAGCCAATTTCCAGTAATCTGGCAAGCCTTTCAAATGCCTTCTTTTGCAAGAATCAATTGAACTAAGTTCGGTGCACTCGTTGTTGGTCCTGTCGTTTTCAGCTGCCATCAATTTCTCGTTCGATTTTCATTCGAGATTGCCAGGCGAGTGACCAGTGACCGCAAATGAAAAGCAAAGTTCAGAAAATTTTGAAAGCGAACGAATTTCAGGTACAAATTTCCAGGAAAACAAATATCCTTTGAATAAACAACCAGGCATCCATCTAGCTGCATATTACAACAATAATTCAAGTTTTTTTTTTCTATTCAAACCGAAAAGCTTTCGCAAGAGTAGAAAGAAAAACGAAAAATATGAAGCAAAGTCTAGAGATCAATTTGCAATTGGCACGATTCAGGAGTGGAGATTTCAATGGTATATGTATAAAATGTCAAAAGCATTTATCTGACAACACAAAAATTGCATTATCCTCAACATAAATCAAAAATTGCAATCCTGCAGGTAACATTGAATGACAGGTAAAACTGTAAGCGAAGCAAGTGGAAAATTGAAAGGATTGAAAAGAATTGATTCTTGTGGTTCATTCCTTAAATGCTCTTAATATAAAAGCTTTTCATTTTTTTGTACCTACTGTTCATTTGAAAGGAAGATTGAAGTGATGACAAGCACATTCACATTAATTTTTCTCTTAATAAACAAAATATATAGACTCGTTGTCCCATCGAGTCATCGACTCACTCCACAGTACATAAGCATTCATTCCTTTGTTTTAACATGAAATTTCTTTCAGTGGATAATTTTCCTTTCGGACTGTCATCCTCGATATCACTCGATGCAACAAATTCAATTGAACTTCATTCGATTTGCTCAATTGCGTTGTGCATTCTATTTTCTTCCTTCATTTTATAAATAACGACGACGTCAGTTACTATCCTTCAGTCTCTTTGAAAAGACTTAAAAAGGAGTTTTTTATTTATTATTTTTTTCTCCTTTTTGCTGGCTCTTTCTTCTTACCTTTTCCGTGAACGTGCACAGGTGCCGTCTATTCAGTTGCCATTCAATTCAAAGGTTTATGGTAATTTATTTCAGCTTAAGGCCAAGAAATGTTTTAAGGTGAATTTTACTCCGAACCGACATACACAGCAATTGCAGTTCAAATGAATCAAATTTAAAAATTTCCCCAGACTTACAATAAAGGAGACCCTTTTTTTTATACCTACATATAAATAATTGAAATAATAGAATTGAAGAAAAATTTGTTTATTTTTACCTAATTTTTTGTATATCTTTAAGCCGCACAAATGCCGTCTCCCGCCCTTCTTCTAAGTCTAAGCAAAAATTCAATTCAAAGCTTTAGAAAAAAAAGGCATGTGCTTGAAATTGCTGCTGCTCTCCTTCGTTCTATCGTTGCCTCGGTGGCAATAATAAAATAAATAAAGCATCCTGTTTGCAGGAACACATTCAAGCTTACACACAGCAACTCTTGCCTTAACTTGCTGTACCTGTTAGCTGTTATATAGCAATAGCTATTATTCGTCTCCGGAGGAAGTAACAACTACGATGACGTCGAAAAATGCATTTTCGGTAAGTGCACCTGTGCACAGAGGCAGCAGCAAGTAATGCTCTTAGGTGAATATATTTTCTTTACATTACGGTTTTCGGGTGTAGACACTTCACTGCTTGGAATATTCAGGGATTACAATTTTCATAGCAAAATAGAAGGCAAGGGATGCTCATTTTTTAGGGCTTCCCGCTTGCGATGGGAAGGTGTTTTATTTGACTATTTACTTTGGTCGATAAACTTGAGTAATCATTTAAAGCTTTCATTTTCTTTTTCTCTTCGAAGACATTTTCGGAGTACATATTTTGAAAAAACAATTTTCTTAGCCGAGAAGTTTTAAGTTGGGAAAACTGAAAATTTTGCAATAATATTTCTCCATAATTGGCAGCTTCATTTCGATTGATTTAAATTCAATTTTCAAATCTGAAATGCCAATCCACATGAATCAATATCCGTCGTGCACAATTAAATATTGTCGTACCTGTGTGTATTTGTGGAAATTAATCTTGATTTAATTCTCTAGACCACATATTGCTTATCTCCGGCTTTTCCTCTTTTCATATATTTTACTTTCTTTTTTTGCGCTCCCGTTATCCTCGGTTCTTCTCGTTGTGACTCAAAAATTCATTTCGCAATAAAATTTTAAATTCCTCCACACACATAAATCACTTCAATAATCTCTCTACTGAATTCATACCGAAAACTGCTGTCAATGTTCAGCATGTCCTTTGCGACTGGTTTTAAACGAGCGAGCACTGCGCCCGCAATACGTTTCAAATTTACTCCTTTTATGTATGTATACATTGTGTGTGTATGTAGGTGTGTGTGTGTGTGTGTGTGTGCTACGGTTAAGTAGGGTTGAATGGCAATAGGTTTACACTAGTCTATTGGAATCATTACTCATTCTATTGGTTGCAGACTAGACTCATCAGCAAGTCAAGCGTTATGAAGTGCTTAGCTGACAATGCCAAATGACCTTTAAAATATTTATTACACACAATGGATACCAGGTTTCGGAAAATGCTCTTAAAACGTCTCTCACTCTCTCTCGCTCCCTTTCTCTCTCTCTCTCTCTCTCTCTCTCTCTCTCTCTATTCACTTGATTGTAGAATTTACTGATGCATTTTAGAAATGTTTTTTTAAGTAGGCAAAAAGGATTTTCCAGTAACTGCCATCGAAAGTCGATGATTTTGAATCATTTTGAGCTCTAGACAAAATTGCGGGAGAGAAATGGAAGAAGACTTGAATTTAATTTTGATTTAAGACTAAAATTAAGATGTGTTTATAAAATATTCACTTGTGCAGAACTTTTATATGTAATTGTGCATCAAGAAAGCCTCAAGTTCAGAATGCTAAAATTTTTCTCCTTTAAGATCAATATAGTTTAAATAAACGAACAGTACCCAGTAGGTAAAAATCTTCTGCATTACAAAGTTCAAAGTGATTTCATCGGTGACATAAAGGTGACATTGTCACCAATTAATTCTTGAGTAGGCAATGTTATCATAGAATGGAACTTTGTGCTTCATTTGCGGTCACTGGTCACTCGCTGGCAATCTCGAATGAAAATCGAACGAGAAATTGATGGTAGCTGAAAACGACAGGACCAACAACGAGTGAACCGAACTTAGTTCAATTGATTCTTGCAAAAGAAGGCATTTGAAAGGCTTGCCAGATTACTGGAAATTGGCTTCCAACGAAACCTAATGGCAGGTCCATTCATTGATACATTCCTCATATTACGTATTACGTATATACAACCAGCAAAAAATATCTTCCACATGCCAAAGTCATCAGTGAATTCATCGCTGACACATATATGACAAAGTCATGCATGACCGTTCGGGTAACAATCTCATCGTCGAAGTAAGCTGTTCATATACTTCACTGTCACATTTTTTTTGGACTTTAACTGTCTGAAGACAATGCTTGAAAAAAAAAAAAAAAAGTAAGGGTGTTATAGTCAGGCGAGCCTGACAATAAAATACCCGACAGACACACATGTTTAAATAATTTTTGAACCACGCCCAAAAACAGTACCACTAAGTAAGAATAATCAAGAGGTTTTTAAGGCCATTATGGGCCCCATATACCGACTTTTGTTAAAATTCTTTATGAAACCCGCCCCTTTTCCCCGCCCACTTTTCCAATTTTTTTTGCAATTCTAATCGGAGGCTTAAATCCTAAGATTCAATTAAATATTTCGAAAAAGTCAGATTTTGGGGCAGTTTTGAGATTTTTGTGACAGATCCTAGTACTGGAGGTACCCCTAAAAATGGTCCGATCGGGTCCATTCTCAAACTTAGTCTTACTCAAGTCCCCGTGAGCACGCATACCAAATTTTGTCGAGATAGCTCAACTCCTTCGATAAGATAACTATACAAACAGACAGACAGACAGACGGACAGACAGACGGACAGGACAGACAGACAGACAGACAGACAGACGGACGGACATGTCTAAATCGAATCTCCTGGTGACGCTGATCATTTCTATATATATATTGTATGGTATATCTCGAATGGTTCTGGGTATTACACACAACCACACAAACGCAATATACCCTCGGCACAGAGTGTGGCGGGTATAAAAACAAATGTTCATAAATAGAAATTTTCAAATATGGCAAGGGAAAAAAGGAAAAAGGAGGATTTCACTTAGAAGAGAGATTTAGACAATTGTCATACAAAGTGTCCGTTAAAACGCCATGCGTTCTGGATCGAAAGTTATTCTAACAGCATCGATGATTTCAGTGAGCCTGAATGAACAACCCCATGGGCTTGAAAGGATTCATATCTTGAGATGTCATTCAATTAAATGCAAAACTGTTAAAGTTAAAGTTTTTCTCCTTTGAGACTTCCAGTAGAGCTTTGTTAATTTCCTAAGGAATAAAAGTATTTAACTAATAAAACTCAAAGCTCTTATCGCTGAGAACTTCTTCGTTAAGTAAACTTTTTCCCACATCATTAAAGGATTCTTTTAACCATATCAAACTCATTTCCCTTATCCATAAAATCTGATTTTCCATTGGAAAGCGTAAAGAAAGAAAATTGTATATCTACCAAACTTTTCAAAGCCAAGTTAAGACTCCTAAGTCTTTGAAGGCATGATGCTTTGCGCTTTTGTTGTTCTTTTAAAGAACAAAAGCAAACAAACAAACAAATGAATGAGGCGAAGGAACGAAGGTTCGAAGGCATAGGGGAACGGAAGAGCAAACACCGCAGCGATACAATCCAAAAAAAGTTTGTTTTCCTCTTCCAAGTTCCTCGGCTAAATGAAACTTTTCGCCAATGCCAGAAAAACATATACCATACATAAGCAAACACTCTCCACTCCATTTCGCTATCCATATACGATGAAAAGTTTGTCAAGCATTACTATGCGTGTCGGGAGCTCAAGTGTTTTTATGCCAACACCTGACTTCTTAATTTCACGTCAACACACAAAGCGAGCAAAAAATAAAAATAAAAACCAAAAAGAAGATGAAAGCAAAAAAAGAAAGAAGAAACGAATCAAAGATAAAATAAACATAATGTCAGAGTTTCGTTTCAATTTTCTGATTGGTAAAACAGCAAGCCGGTGATGCAGCTGCAAGATAAAGCGCGCAAGCAATGCCAAGAGGCTACGGAAAGAAGAGTGTAGAGAAGGGAAGAGAGTTCTTCAAACTGACTTTCGACATCCAAGCATTCCTAGCAGTACCTCTACGTATTGACACTTTCGTGATAAAACAAATCGAACAAAGATATATGTGGGAAGTTATGTTACGTTGCGTTACGTTACGTAACGTTGCGTTGCGCTGCGCTTCCTTCCGATAACAGAAAAGTTGAAATTGAACTTTTGAGGTGCTTTTGAGGTGTGCTCTTCAGGGAGAGCTCCTCGAGTGAATAAAAGATTCGATCAACATTTGAATGGATTCTTTCATATAGCCAATTACTTTTTTTTTTGTAGGGGATCCTTTTAATATGAAGAGAATGAATTCACATTCAATTTAATTTTTAAAGGTGAATTTAGAAACCATAAAAATTAAACAAAAAATTATATACTTAGTTCGATTACTTATGGACAAATGTGTGATACAGTGGATGCCCAAGATAGTAAAAAGTGGGAGAATATTATCGAGAAAAACAAAGTTTAGCCTCAGTCGTGATAGAAGAGGCTAGAGAAAAAACAAAGTTCATCACTTTTTAAGCAAACAGAGGAAAATCGAAATCACTTGTGTGTGTTTAGGTCAAAAACGATGTCGATTCAGTGAACCCAATAAACCACAAGATTCCATTATGATTATTGTTCAATTCTCTTTCATTGCTGACAATTTTATACAGCTTTCTTTTCTCCCAACTTCAAAGTTCTTAAAGTTTCAAGAACATGCATGATCGTAAGAACAGCAGAAAATATTTAAATTCAGCCCCTAAAAGTATGCATAGAATATTTTCTTCACTAAAACATCGGTTCATTCTTGGAAGTTTGTCCATTTTAATCAGTGCTCGTACTTAGGGCCAATATTACCAAGCATATTTAAAAATTTTTTAAATTAAAAGTCCGATTTTGGGTTTTACCATTCCAATTTTTAAAAAAAAAAAAAAAAATATTTTAAATCACCTCGGCACTGCGTTTAAATATGATATCAAATTTGAGTTCGATTTTTAAAAACCAGCTGTTTGGAAAAATTCAAAGAAATAATTTTAAAAAAAATGCAGTTTCGGAAATAACACAATACGATAGAAAGGACTAAAAGCTTTGGAGTCACAGAGCAGCAATTTGGAGTACGAAACAATCGTTAGAATGGCTCTTTATAGAATCCGTTTTAAAAAATAACGATCTAATCAGCTGTCAAATGTACTCACAGCCCTGGAAGTAGACGGTGCTGCCGTAAATTTTGATGCTTAAAAAATTGCGATATTGAAAATGAAATTTATTTTTAAAAAAATTTAATTTTAATTAAAAAATTTTTTAAAATATATTTTATAGGTGGTAGATTTTTAAAGAATAAATGGTAGATTTATATAAAAAGTGGTAGATTTTAAATTGTTTAAAATAGTAACATAATATATAACATCTGATCATGTAGAAAATTGAGAAACTTACATGTTTTTAGGTATTTCCTCTTATTAAGCATAAAAATTGTGCCAATATTTATTGGATGTCGTTCAGTGCGAATGCTGCCATTCTTGACAATATTCTTAACAATAGGAAGCTGCCATTCTTGACAAAATTCTTGACAATAGGAAGCTGCCAACATATTTGTCAATAATACATAACATTGAACCACATTTTTTATGTTCTCAATTATTCTAAATTATCAGAAAATAACACTGTGCTAGTTCAAAAAACCGACAGACCGCGTTCATATCTAGAAATACTAAGTAAAATGCGCTGAATACAATAGTGATATTGATTTATTGGGATTGGCTCAGTAAACGGAGATTTTCGCGTTTAAAGGTTGATCCCAAAAGTATGCAAGCATATTTTTGTGTTTACATATTATATTAGTTTTCCCCAAAAATTAATTAAGATTTTGGGACTCATTTTTTATATTTGACAAGACGCCATAATGGGAAAGCACAAGGCTAAAAATCGAGAGCACTGAAGTTCAAACCCCAAAAAAAATGAAGCGGAAAATTTTTTTTTTTTTTTATATTTCGGATTTTTTTTTGAGTCAGTTTGCCGGATGAACTCCACACCACCCCAATTACTTTGCATCTTGTAGCAGGCGTCCCCTCTATAAAATGGCCATCGAAACAAGTTCGAGGAAAAGAAATTTCTGTGAAGCAAAATCACAATAAATTTCTGGAACTTGCCTTTTGGGATTCGTTTTGATTTCGAGAGAACTATTTTTCTCGATGTCGCTGTGAGGAATCGTTCCGTTTTTGGAAAAAAAAATTTGTTCATTAAAATCTCTCAAATGAAATATATTCTCAGCGATGAATTTCTTATTTACGGCAGCGATGATCCGCAACACACTTTATGGACGGTAAAGCACACCATCCAATGTTCAAATTGCTATATACTGGCCTGACTCTGACTCAAAAAAAAATCCGAAATATAAAAAAAAAATTTTCTGCTTTAATTTTTTTGGGGTTTGAACTTCAGTGCTCTCGATTTTTAGCCTTGTGCTTTCCCATTATGCCGTTTTGTTAAATAACATCACAGATCTTAAAGCTCCTTTTGAGAACTGTGTCTTTAAATTAAAAAAAATATATTTAAAAAAAAATCTAATGTCAACAGTTTCACTTTCCCTAAAAGTATGCTTCAATTTTTTTAAAAAAAAATGTTGAAACCGCGATATCTAAAAAACTAGAGCCAATCTAGAAAAACGGTTGATGGGACTGAATTCAGCGCCCCCCAATTATGTTCACAGGATTTGTCTCCATGTTGTCGGTAAAAAAAAGTACCAAATTCGTGCACAGTGTAATTAAAACAAATGCATAAATAAGTAAAAAAAAAAGTGGTAGATTTTGACTTAGCGTGGTGGAAGTTTATGTTTAAAGATTCACATGCATACTTTCAGATACTGAACTAAAATATTTTCTGTTGCCCTATTTTTTTCAAAGTCGTCCAAAGTTGACCAAGCTCCATGTGAGGCAAAAATGATATAGCTTCTTGAGCTTTTCCACCTATTTAGATACAGTAGAATTTTTATTACCCGAAAAGCACTAATCTGGCTTTCCGATTATCCGGGTGTCTGGTTATAGGAATATCCGATTATCCGGTATCCGATTAGCCGGATATCCAATTATCCGAACATCAGATTATCGGAATATCGGATTATCCGGACTCATTTTCTACTGCTTCCTGAATCGATCACAAAATTTTTAAATTACATACAACTCGGTTTTTTTTAAATCGTATTGTCCAACAGACATTTCAGGACACGTATCCATTTCCATTGTAAAAAAGTTTTTAAAAACTAAGATATTGCTCTATTTGACTTTGAATTCGATTATCCGGATTTTGGTTTTAGTAAAAACCTCCGGTTTTATTTAATTCGGGTAATCAGGATAGAACTGGGCTTTATGTAGTTTAAGAAAAATATTTGTCTTTGATTATTTTAACTATTTTGCCGTCAGCTTGGCATTCCACTTTTGGCGATCCATGGCTCTTAAACCTAAGTTTTCCAATTTCATATTATTTTCAAATCAATTAGTTCCTCGTTTTAAAAACAAAATTATTTGAGTATAATTAATAATTTTACACGTTTTAATATTCAATTTAAGAAAATATTATATGTAAAAAAAAAATGTTCTCTGCTCGAAGAAGAAAACGAATTGAAGCTTCCATAAAAGAAATTACACCATTTTCCCGCCGCTTGAGTGGCAATTAAGCGCATTAAGGCATTTCAATTAAAAATTCGTTGAGTGAATATGCGTGCGTGTGTGTGTGTGTCTGTGTCCGTGCTGGCTGGTATGAATAATGGCAATGAGCTTTATTGGACCATATTGGTTACGACCGATTATCCGCCTTTCTCTCTTATATTCTCCTTCTGGCCATTTCGAAAGCAGCTTTCTCTGATGAAAGCGTCTTTTCTGTCGCCGAAGGCTAATGATTAAGTCCTTTCGTAGCGATTTTGCAAGAAATAAAAACTTTACTGTTACAAACAATTAAAAGAACGACTCAATAGAGTTCTTTTTCAATAATACACGTTTCGTTAAGAACTAATTCAAGGATATATTCTTCGTTTCATTTATCCACTAATTGTGGCATCAATATACTACTAATTGATGTAAGTAGTCATGTCTCTATCACATTCGATACTTGAGTGCCATTATCCAATTATACCAATTTCCGAGTATCCTGCTCATGTGTCTTTAATAATTTTTTTTTTTTTTTTTCTCCAAATGTATTCTCGCAGCATATTAATTCCCATTCGCAGGACATTCCTCCCACAAACACTTCGGAGCTTTCGGAATTAATGCGTCGGATCCATCGAAGTTAGTTTAATTAACCCAGCAAATATTAATTTCGAAACTACTTAATTCATTGTTGCCGATGGAGTTTAAGCCCAAACGGTTATTAAGTCTATTAGATTAGGATTCTTTCATAAGGATTTCTATATGATATCTTCTGCGTTCCAATATATGTCGGCTCATATGATGTTGCCCGATTAGTTTTGGCTCATTTGACGTGATTTAAAGTTGTATAAGCAAAGGGACAGCAGAAACTCCATAAATCTGTTCCTAAAAGTATGCATTGACATATTTAACACCAATTTATATAATATTAAGCCTTTACTTAGGGAACTTATTTAAGGCTTTAAGGAGATCAGCAAAATACTTAAATACTTTAATCGGGATATAATTAATTCGACTTACGTGCTATAATGATGCGATTTTGAAGTATCGGTTATGTATTAAATATTTATACACATACTTTCGGGCGCTGAATTTAAATATTTTTCAAACTTTTTTGTTTTTTCTTTTGTTTCGAAAAATCGTTTTTTGAAGGCGTTGCACTGAAATCACCGTAAAAATTATATCTTATACCATCATATAACACATACATTTGCATTTAGTTTCCACTTAACTGGTTAAGCCATCTAAACCGACTCAATTTTTGATTCTCAAAGGGTTATTCCTTCAGATCAGGGTTGGCAACCGTAACCGAAACCGTAACCGTAACCGTTTCAAAACCGTTTCTTTTCCGATACCGTAACCGTTACCGTAACCGATACCGTAACCGAAATAAAAAACATATCGGTTTCGGTATTACTTTATAAAAAAAATTTACGGGATACAAATTTTATCAATATTTTTATATGGCAAGTCTTTCGACTCTGCTAGTATGCATGCTCTTGTCTCGTGTAATGTCCCAGTTATGTTGCCATGTTTAGCTAGTGTAAGGCACAAACAAAATATGGATGTCATTTGTAGGGATGTCAGTTGAAAAAATACATCGATGTTTTTCTTTAAAGAGGCCTATCACACAAGTCAATTACTGACGTCAATTTTCCCATTCTGGGCGAGCAAAGTGCGGAAATTCAGAGAAAAGTGGAGCGTGTTTTGGTTGCGTGTTCATTAATTGTTATATAGCATCTTTAGTAGTGATGCCACGAATAGTGGATTTGGCCGAATAACGAATAACGAATATTTGGCACGTAGTAAAGACAACTTGGGCCTACTCGCGACTATAGGTGTCAAGACAAACGCTGCCGCTTAAAAATTTGCCTACTGTATATAATGTTATCAGAAAAAGTTTAGAAGAAGGTAGCATATATAATATTTAATTTTTCTAAACAATAAAATGAAAATCTGCTGTATTTAAGTTCTCGTTAATTAAATTTTTTTTACGTTATTATGAGAAAAATTTAATTTTTAGTTACTGCTGATTTTGTTTATTAAGTTATTTCTTCTATTCGGTATTCGGCCGAATATTTTAACGTGCCTCCCACGCAGGTGAGCGTCGAACGCCTTTTTTCGGGAGCCAAGTTCATTATAAACGCACAAAGAAACCGTCTGGATGCTGAAAATTTTTCCGCTGTTATGGTAATAAGAAACAACAGTCTGCTTTGCACAAAAAAAGGATGAAAAGTTCTAAGCTATTTCTTAAAATGCCTTAAATTGCGTTCAAAATAAATGTTAAAGCTTAAAAAGTATTTTTGAAAAAATGATGCGAAAACAAAATTTTAATATTCAAAAAAACCGTTTCATACCGGTATAACCGTAACCGAAACTTAAAATTAACCGTAACCGTTACCGTAACCGTTATTCGTTTCGGTTGCCAACCCTGCTTCAGATGGTAAAAATTATTGAACTACCTACTTTCTTTTAAGTTTATCCTTTTTAAACGAATTTTTAAATATCTCTACGATCAGAATTTAAATCATTCGTACTAAAAATTTTTCAGTCACGTGTTTCACCTCCATTAATGTCCTTTAAATTTCCACTTTGTTCACTCATCGAAATATTACGGGATTCTGCAGTGCGACAATGGCATAAAAGGCACTCAGAGCCAACGTGTTTTGCGTTAAATAAAAAATTGTTAGGTATACACGCATTCACACAATAAAGTGCTTTTTATTTTTCTCCATGTTTTTTAAATGATAGACTAAGAGAATAAGTTTATTTACGAAAGCCTCTCATTTCAAACAGCTTGAGGCAAATTGACTGCCAGTGACAATGACAATAAAGCTTTCCTGGCTGTCGCACCTGGGCGCACAAATGTAAAATGCTCTTCGGTGCTTTGGTTGAAATTGTTTGCATTTCTCTGTGGTTAACGCAGACCTTGCATTTATCCTCTCCCCAACTCTCCCACTCCGTCCCTTCCCATCTAGTCGTCTCGTCTCAGTCGTCTCGTCTCATGTCGTCTCGTTCAGCTCGATTCAAACACTTGAAATTGTCTTCATCTGCTGAGCAGACTCGAGACTAGAATAGGACCGAACAATGAAATTAGTAAAAGGGGTAAATATTTCCTCTTTTCCTTGTTATTTTTAAGCTTCACGAATGAAATGTTAGTTGTTAGGTCTCAGTTTTGTAATTGTACAAAAAAAATTATTTTCCTTTTGCACTGGCGTATGGTATTAAGTTCTTAGAGTAGTTTTGAGTAAATATTTTTGTAAGGTTTTGTGCTTGATAAGAGGTTCCATGTCGACAAATTAAAATGGCTTTCGTATAAGAATGAGTGAATGAATGCATAAAATGGAAGATCTTAATAAATCTTTTTGTTGATTTCGAAACTCACATAGGTATTTGTAAGAAAAAAATGTAGTTCAAGTGTAGTTAGAGGAACTTTTTTCAACCGCAGGTTGATTTTTCTACCGGCTATTTTGTTAAAATTCATCTTTCTTTTTGGGCAAGGTATGATGGTGGGCGACTTGTCAGAATAAAGCTTGATTTCTAAATCAATAATAACACTAGTTTACAAAAAAAAAAAATGGGTAGTGCTAAAACACATTTTTTCTAACTAATTAAAGGTCGCTTATCACGAAAATTTATTTTCCCAAAGAATAGTTTCTGAGATATACACACACACAGAAAAATATGACCACATAAAATCAATAAGATCCCCTTATTGAGCGATTTTATAGAGAAATCTTCTTAAACTATATGAACGATGTGCTTTTTCCATAGAGAAAACTCTTTGAATGCATAGAGAAAATCTTATTGAAACAATTTAATAGATATCCTCATATATTTAATGTGAATATCTCATTATTTCTGTTGAAGAATATGGAAAACTTCTTGATATATTCAAGTAATAAGGTGAGCATATCAATCAAACTATGTGACATTCTTATAAAAGTGACCTTTTGATAAGTTATCCTTATCGCTTTAAGAAGAAGCCTTTTTAGTATAAAAAGCAAGACTTATTGATTTAAAAAAGTATGTGAATTCCGTATTCATTCCATAGTTTCAAAAGACAGACCAGTTTTTTTTTGCACTTACATTGATATAATCAATATAGCAAGCTCAAATCATATCTCGCGATGGCGTAGTTGAAGTGTGCTAGACTTGTAATCTGGAAGGTCCGAGTTCGAACCCCGCTGCAGGCCAAAGAAGTTGTGTAAAAATGGAGGATAAAACAGGCATGTAAATTTTGAGTGGAAAAATACGGGGAGCAGAAAGTAAGTTGGACACGAACCAATAAAAACAAGTAAGGGTGTTATAGTCAGGCGAGCCTGACAATAAAATACCCGACACAGACACACATGTTTAAATAATTTTTGAAACACGCCCAAAAAACAGGACCACTAAGTAAGAATATTCAAGAGGTTTTTAAGGCCATAAGGAGGCTCATATACCGACTCTTGTTAATATTCTTTATGAAAACCGCCCCTTTGGCACGCCCACTTTTCCATTTTTTTTTTTTTGCAATTCTAATCGCAGGCTAAATATACGGTCAAATTCTAAGTTTCATTGAAATATTTCGAATAAGTCAGATTTTGAGGCAGTTTTGGGATTTTTGTGACTGGAGGTACCGTTAATAATGGACCGACCAAGGAAATTTTTTGGGAAGATGCTTATGGCTACAAAGGAATCATACGTGCCAAATTTCGTTCAAGTCCCATTTGAATTTCGGGTGTAGGGGACTATTTTCGAAAAACGCCCTTCTGCCACGCCCACTTTTAAAATTTTTATAAATCGTATTACTTGCCTTGAAACATGTTCAAATATCCAATTTCATCAAAATATGTTGAAAAACTTCGATTTTAGAGCAGTTTTTGTGATTTTCGTAACAGACCCTAGTACTGGAGGTACCCCTAACCGTCCGATCGGGTCCATTCTCGATCTTGTTCTTACTCATGTCCCCGTGAGCACGCATACCAAATGTCGTCAAGATAGCTCGACTCCTTCGATAAGAAAACTGTATACAAACAGACAGACAGACGGACAGACGGACATGTCTAAATCGAATCTCCTGGTGACGCTGATCATTTCTATATATATTTTGTATGGTCTGTCTCGACTGGTTCTGGGTGTTTCACACAACCACACAAACGCAATATAACCTCGGCACAGAGTGTGTCGGGTATAATGATAAGTTATCTTCTTGACTTTTCGTTCAATTTTTCGTTAAAATAAGCAATAAGTTTTTCTCTATGGTTTCAATAAGACAATCTTCTTGGATAAAAACCATAGAGAAATCTTATTGTTTTTCTTCCATTTTATGTGGTATCGTTTTCTCTGTGAACGTTCGAGAAAATCGAACTCGTATGTACATATGTATGATAGCTATTTAATCGCGAGAACAATTTGATAATTTGAGAATTTTGTTCGTTTTTCAGATCATTTAAAACCAAAAGGTATTAATATAAAACTTTTTGGTATTGAAATTAAAATTTAATTTTGAGAAGATTTAATTTTACACCGATTAGTTTTAATTTTAAACCTTTAGTTTTTACTGTGTAGGCAAAAAATGATTTTTTTGTTTACATTTGCATTTCTTGCAAAATAACTCAAGGACTGTTGGACTTACTTTAGTATATATTAATAAAAAGAAAAAGAGTTACCCATTAATTTGGTAATCTGTTTCTGGAGCATATATGGCTGAAGTTAAAAAATATCGTATTTTTTATGATTTTTTCCCATTTGACAAAGTTCAACTTTGATTTTAGAATGGAAAATTAAAAAAAAATTTTTTTTGATAACTTAAGATGAAAACCTGTTCTATAAGATATACATAAAAATGTTATTTCATCGAAATCGGTTGAGAAACAATGAAGTTATGGTGGATTATGCTAATGAACTCGAACTCAAAATCATTTCATTTGCCCATACCTACATACATACAGTGCCGTAGCAATTCTGTTTTGCGTGAGGGGGAAAAATTATTTTTCCAATTTGCGTGGGGGGAAAAATTATTTTTTCAATTTTATTCATGGGCAAAAACAAAAATGCGTGGGGGGCAAAGCCCCCTCTTTCCCTATGGTTGCTACGGCACTGCATACATATGTCTTATTTTGATTCTGATGAATAAGTTAATTTCTCTATTTTTCCCACAGGAAAAACTTGAATGGAATTAAATAATTTCATTAACCAAAGACTAGAAGAATATTCCCAATGGTCCAATTAAAATACCAGTTTATACATTTTGTTGGCAAAGATCAAAGGTACAACGTTTTTAGTTTAGTGGTGAAATATATTTTTTGGCGAAGAAAATTTTGCTTGAAAAAGGTAAAAGTTTGATTTTAATTAAATATAAAATGAAACTCGAATTTAGAGTGGTTTGTATGCCTCAAATGTTTGTTTGGTTAAAGGGTTAAGTTGGTTGCTTTACTTGGTTAAAGCCCACGACCCTTTGAAAAAATGAAAGTGGGTGAAGTTTAATTTCTAGTTTTTCTGTTATGACGTATTCAAGAGAATATATTTAAATTCAACACCCAAGGGCTATGAGGAAAGGGTACTGTTTTTCTTTTTAGTTAAAGTCAAGCGTTTAAATGATTGTTTAAGGAAGATTTAGGTGCGGCGTTTAGTTCTTACAACAATTTGGTTAGACGTTTTCTTCTTCTTCTTCGTCTTGCGTGTTCAAGTGTTCCGGCCTATCTCGGGGTCCGCACCACGTGAGCAATTTTATCCTATCGGTTGCATCCTCCGTGGTATGTCCTACAGCCCCGAGGGCTCATTTTATTGTGTCCATCCAACGCTGTTTCGGATGCTCTCATTGTCTGCTACTTTGTGTTTTTAGTGTGTAGCCCTTTTTAGCCAAGCTGTCCTCATTTGCTCGCAGCACTTGACCATACCTCTGGCTAAACGTTTACGGCTTAAAATTACATGTGATTGTTGTTGTATTTTGAACAGCAATTTTCTGCATTCACAGATAATGCGATAAAAATGTTTCAAGTTGTCGAGTGTTCATCGATATTTCCGACTTTTAAAAATGTTAAAGCCCGCTTCATACAATCATACAATTTGTGTATTTTTCAAAATTAAAATCGAAATTTTAAGAAAATCCTGAGTACGAAAGGTAACGGAAGCAGGTCGGGCATTATAAAAATGCAAACGCCAGATGCGTTGTAGTGGAAATAGCCCCTTAGACTTATGGCTTTATTTTAAAGTTAAATTCGTCGGCCTTCATTAGGCAAACTTTCGATTTTTCTGGTTGCCCGAGGAGGTGGTTATTAAATTAAGATAATAATAAACCAAGTCTATACTGGGTGTGGACGATCCAACGAGAGAAGTGACAATTTATTTCAAAATCCAATAAATCATGCTTTATTTAGATATCGCGCATGCCATGATACTATGCAAAGAAAAGGAGAGATGGATTTTTTTTTTTAAATAACCTGGTAGAAAAATCAATCCGCGGTTCTAAATATGTTAATACAATCCGAAGAATACTTAAAAGCCTGTCTGAAAATGTGTTTAAATAGACATACCATCAAGAAAGAAACATGTTTTACACTATCAGAAAATTTTAAATTTGTTACCTATGCATACTTTCGGGTTAGGGAATCCAACCCCGCACCAAAATTTCAATCCCGCAATCACACAGGATTGATAATCTAAATCCGCGGGTGCGGGATCCTGCGATTGCGGGCTTGGATTCCCTATTTGGGGTGCTGAATTGACCATTCTCTAGCCAACTAAAATGATCCATACGGCGCTCCTAAAGACTCCTTTTCCGGAATACAAATGCTCCTGAAATTATCTCTCATGATTGCTAGAATGCTCCTTAAGATTCTTTTCGACTCTCAGTAATTTATAAAAAAAAATTACTCGTTTAGTCTCTCGAAATGGTGATAGACGGTGTTATTTTGAACCGTTTGCAAAACCACTACTTCGAAGAGTTCCATTAAAGGCCCGTTTACACTCTTATTCGGAGCACTCCAAAAATACTTCGTCAGGGTGCTTTAAAAGGAGTCCTTTTAAACTCCTTTTCGAAGCACTCCTTATGTGGTTGACTGGGTAGTAATGGCTTAAACCCTTAAAACAATAGCAACATTGAGTACGTGGTTTCCTAAGAAGAGGTCTAGCCTGCCGATATTAATATAAATATATATTCCCAGGAGATTTTCTGTTTTTAAAAAACCTCAGGAATAAAGACCCACGAAAGCTCGAAAGACCGACTCTTATAGGGGACATGCCATGTAAAAACGACTTCTTTTTTTTTTGTTCGATGTCTCCGAATCCTTCCAATTTTTTGTTTGTTTGTAGAGTACCTCTATACGTGTATATGAAAATGAAATTTTTTTTGTAACTGCATTATTTTTTTTTATGTTAAAATATAAATCTGGCAATATATGTATCAATGATCGGGACGCTTCTAATTTTTTTTTTTTAATTTTGTAATCATGCTGGTCTTATTACCTTTCAAATGATGCATAAAAATGTATGGGCCGATAAGGGTTTATAGAGAAAACTTAAAAAATGCTAGCCAACCTCACGTTTTTCATATGAAAAAATCACCGCTCTGTTTTTGGTATGCCTGACGTATGCGTAACGTATGCCATACGAAAACATACGTTACGCATACCCATAATTTTTTTGCCACCCTATGTAAGACCGTTTTAACAGCTTTCCAAATTTTCCATGTTCAAAAAAATCTAATGAATTTTGCCTACTTTATGAGCATTTAAGAGTCACTAACTTCGATCAAAATTTTGCAGCTTTGCAAACTTCAGCACCCTGTATCTAGAACACCCGTTACTTTTCGAATCTAAAAATTTGGCATTTTCATATACACGTATAGAGGTGCAATACAAAAAAAAAATTGAAAACGATCGGAGACATCAAAAAAAAAGTTGTCGTTTTCACATGGAATGCCCCATAGATTTCATTGGGGCTATAGGCAGATTCTTAAGTTCAAGCAATAAAAGTATGCAAAAGATCAGCTATCAACCAGTTTGAACTTACTTAATCGTTTATCAAAACCTAGCTGAGTCAGTAAAATTTCCAGACAAATTTTTGAGTCTTAATTAATTCAGTTCAATGGAATAGAAAAAAATATTTCTCTTTCTGCATTTAACTTACGTTGAGCTAAGACCTTCAAAGAAATCAATTTTGTATGCTTTCTTTTTCTTCTGTATCAATGAATTCTATTTCAATATGACCTATTTTGAATTTTACTTTGACTTCTTCTTTCTTTCTTCAGACTAATTTTATCACTCATTATTTCTCTAAGATGCGCTCCATAAACTTTTCCCCTATCACGATTCTAATCAAATTTTTTCAATTTATTTACTTCAGTGACTTTAGCCTCAATTAAAAAGCCTCGCAATGCCATTTCATTTCATTCCATTCCATCTTATTCCATTTCATTCAGTTCTATTATATTCGATTCCATTTCACTTAATTTTCTTTTATTTCGCTTTTTGTTCGGAGCTGTTCTTCTGTGCTGTTATGTTCTTTTGTTTGGCTCACTTGACGTTGTTCCTTAAAGCGAACTTAATGAGTTTTATTCATGAGCTTATCGTAGTTAAGAGGTTGATTTTGTTTATTTAATTTTTATCTCTTTTCCATTGCGTTTTTCGTGCCAGAGGAATTGGAATTTTCTTTGAAATTTTCTTGGCTTGCGAAAACGTAATATTTATTTAAAAGTCTTGATTTCTTTCGTAGGGAAATGAACTTCCAAATAATTTTTTTTTTTAATTTACCTATAAAAAATTTTTTTTTTTTCATGCAGAATTTTTATACTCTCAAAGGAGCTCTGAACAAATTTTCCTATCATAAGAGACAGCCAGGAAGCTGGTTGTCGAACCGTTTGAAGAGACTTGTCTGCTTGTTTGTTGTATCATCTAGATAAATTTTGAGTAAGATAAAAAATCAACAAGTATTTAAACATGTTGCATGTTGCATAGAGCTTAAAAGGCTTTAACGCCCTGAAGATTGCTTTAGTTATTTATGCGTTATGCGATCCGAACGTTGGCAGTACGCGAGCACTATATGAGGTATGTTTGTGGACTGCTCTTCATGAACATACGTGATTTGTGTCTGCATTAAAAACTATATTTGATGGGTAGTCTGCTTTGAAAAGACCTGGTGGAAGGGAACCTTTTTGAGTGGGTTTGAGGTGTTACAATTGTGATGGTCTCACATGGCCCAATAAAATTTTTGGTTTGGGTTTAGAAATATAAAATTTTCAATGCAAAAAATTGAAAACGTTTAATAGATGTTAGGCACTGAAGGAATATATTTCTGATTTGGATGTGTATAGAAAGGTTGTGAAGGGTTCGACTCGTAAGGACATTTTTTGTGCTAAATAGAATGCAATAATAAATACTATCTTCAGATTCTTTTAAAGAATTTTCTCAACATTCCAGCTTCATTAGAGAACCGAATAGAAACTTTATGTCTCGTGAACGTCATTTTTGGTTGCGAAAAATAATTGAACTTACGGGTTAGAGTGGGATTCAACCACTTATTGAAGCCCTTGTACCGTGAAAACTCTGTCAATATTTATCTGAACAGTCGCTTCCTTTCATCCTTCTGAATTGTTTGATTGTTTATGAAGGTTCGAATTATTTTTAGCCGCCGTTTTTCTCCATTAGCCGTAGTTGGAAACGGGATGTAGAGAGGCTTCACTGATATTTTCCTTACTCCACTCCACTCTAAATTGCATTCCAAGTCGAGTTCTTGAAATAAAAAAATTAAAAAATTCTGGCTTGAAAAAAGAAAAGCTGCTGGAAAAACCACTTAGTATGCCAAAAGCTTCGTTGCGCGCTCCCCCCACGTACGCTTTCTTATCAAATCATAAGAAAAAATTTTATATCCAAAAAATTGAATTTCCATCATGAAAATTGAGTTTGTAAGTGATTCGTATGCTCATTTTCGTGGAAATTTTCTTTTGCGGCAAATTGAGTTTTGAGACAATTTTGTCATCATTTTTCCATTTTCTTGCTTTTAAAAATAAATCGTGCCGAAAAGTCATCCCCAAATATTATGAAGGGAAAGGGAACTACTTCAAGGAGAATCATTTTACCTTTTCTTGAGGCCATGGATTTTTTTTTTTATGGAAAGTGAGAAAAGTTGAAAAAATAAAAATAATTAGATCAACGTAGCTTGTAAGCGTATAAAATTAAACATGGTATTTTCCATTTGAAATTCAATTTCGGATAATTAAAGTCAATAATCAAGAATCATTCTTGGTCCTACAATCGCGTTATTTCAATACAAAAATTCACTTCACATTTCTCGGAAAAATAAAAACAAAATCTATTTACACATGAAAATAACGTCATAATTAAGCTGATTTCGTTTTCGAGGCATAGAAAGTCTATTAGATTGATTTGTATATTCCAAATATATTTCCATATAAATATATATTGTATATTCGAAGGGCGTGAAGACTTTTATTTCAACAGGAAAAATTTTCAGTTGATATTACGAAAATGACGCTTAGTTTATTTTTGGACGAGAGCGAAGGATCCGAGGAGGAGAAATATGATTGTTCGTATTCGAAAAAGGAAGAGATTATAAATATCGAAGTACTGGGTTCGCCATCGTCGCAGATCGATCGGATAAAGCATTCCGTTGCCACGATTCGAAGCTCGGTGTCGGCAATGATCGAAGACTTTTCATCGAGCTACAAGAAGAACAAGACGAACTTTCTTGTAGCCAGGAGTTTCTTCGTATTCATTGTGGGCGTTTATATGATTAAGAAAAGTCAAAGCGCGATTCACGAAATTCTGTAGGAATTCTGTCTCCTCCACATCAATGGTTGCGTCAAGGATACGCGGGAGAGGCTTCATTTAAACATTTTGAATTTGTGGTAAAATTTTATGGCTTGTTTGTTTTTAATGTCCTTATTGTAGAGAAGCCTTATAAAATGATATGTAAATTTGAGAGTTATTGCGGCTTTTTTCTTTCGCTTTATAGTGGTGTATATTTTCTTTTTAAATATCTAAGGGTTCCCTTTTGATACTGTGATGTATGGCGAACATTTGTTTAACAGTTGATGAGGAATATTTGTAATTGTTGTGAGTTTTACATATTTTAGAAATACCGCCAAATAGACGTAGGTAAAAGACGACTTTTACGCGGGCGCGGTTTTTCTGATCTGGTTTCCATTGACCGGCGTATTAATTATAAAACTTATCTGAATTTTCTCCGTACTTATTGAGCTTATCGTCGTTTTATATTGCTAGGTGATGAACATATCGCACACCCTCTTCTAAGGTGATACAACTGAAAAATTTTCAATTTTGAGTTAACATATGCAATATCATAGTTCACGTCTCTACCTGTACGAAAAATTCTATTCCGTTTTTATTATAAAAAGCCGAAAAACTCCGTCAATGCCTTTCTTCTTGCTTTGATTGACATTCTGACATCTGAAAAATCAGAAATTTTGAGTTGTGTCTCCTTAGAAGAGGGTGTGCGCTATTTCCATAAAAAAGGTCAATTTCGAAAAATATGTCACATCGGTTTGGCGGTTATGGCTCGATAGTCCCAGTTCAAATGGTCTTCATTTAGACCACTTCATTATCATATGAGCTCATTTGAAAGACATTTTGGGATAATGTTTCAGAGCCTCGTATTTTGTAAAAAATTTCGGGCTTATTTCGGACTTAGAGCGCTGAGCCTTCTATTTTCTACATACTCATTTCAGAATCGTTTCAAACCCATTTGCAGACCCCATATTCAGGCATGCTCTGTATTTTGAATCCGGATGAGAAATGTGATTTCAAAAGAAATCTAGCGATTTCGATCATTTCGGACTGATTCCGGACCTATTTCGGACCCAGTTCGACTTAATTTTCTGCGTCTCATATTTCTCACATAGTTCATACTCATTTCGGACTCATATGTTCAGCGAAATGTTTTTTTTTTTTGAATTGCTGGAATCATTTCGGACTCATAAATATGATCACTTCTAAAATTTTTGCTGGGAAAGGGAGAAAGGATAATGGGCAAATTTGTATGGTGCCTGTCCTATCTGCAGCCATCGATAAGCTATGAGTTTTCTATTATATTATTATGTGTCCAATGCGAATACGAGAGGTTATTACTGTGGTTTAATTTAGAAAAAAGTTATGGACATGAAAAGAGCCATTACATGAAAAAAAAATATTAGAATAACAATCTTAGAAAGATAGTATAAGGCAATATAACTGTATATAGGTTTGTTAAACAGTTAAAACAAAACAAATTACTTATTATGCAAAATATTTTATTAAAAAAGCTTATAACTAAAACCAATATTCATCAATCATCATCAATAACAAAACTTTTTAAAAAGTCTGCTGGTAAAAGAATATCCCCCTCTTGGTGTCTTGCCCATCCCAAGTACCACACCATACTCATTACATGAGTGCAACATCCCACCGTGCGCCTGCCACTAAGGCAACTACAGTAATAGTTTTGTATTGCTTCTCTGCTACTACACAAAACACACGGTTCACGACTTTCTACCATTATAATTAACGAAATGAGATTTATGTTCAAGTTTATAAAGTAAAACAAAGCATACTACCTACTGAACATATATTATGAGTTACGCGATGCTAATAATATAATATATAATATAATATAAACACGCATATAACTCAGCTCCTAAACAAAATTTTATAATAGTTCCAGAACAAAAAAAAATCTATATTGACCCCTCTTTCGAATGATACTAGTGTCATCGATGGCCGCTCATAGGACAGAATGCCCATTGTCCTTTAATTTATTTACTTTGGTGTAGGTTGAGTTGGGGGTATATACGAGGGCAGATCAATAAGTACCCGTGTTTGACGACAGAGGCCGTTCCTGAGGGAAGATGGTGTTATCATCGTGCGCTGCCATCTATCAAACGATCGCAAAACAAATTTCAGACTGCTGGATAGGTTAGGTTCCAGACGAAGTATTTTGTATAGGTCCTAACGAACTTGACGATCGGCTCAACGCACTTGATTTAGAGACCTTTCCTCTTACGCAGCGAACTAAGATCCAAGGCACATAACTAAGAACAAAACAAAAATCTGTCAGAGCCATTTGTTCTATCCATATTGTCACCATAGTCATCATGATAAGTACGCGTCCAACAGGTCGTGAAATAAACTATTATATTTTAGTTAGTCGTTCGGTAATTCGCTTTTTGTTTTTGGATGGGAAAAAATGCGAGGAGATAAAAACAAATTTGGATGCAGTTTATGGGGACACTTCACCATCTATGACCACAGTTAGATATTGGTTCAACGAATTTAAACGTGGACGAACATCCGGTTTTGATGAGGAGCGACCAGGACGCCCGGCGGACGTGGTTACCGAGGAAATCATTCAAAAAGCTCACGACATGATTCTCGCTGATCGCCGAACGAAAGTGCGCGAAGTAGCAGAGGCGATAAGTTGGCGATGAAAAAATTGTCGGCCCTATGGGTGCCGCGATTGCTCACGGTGGACAACAAGCGCATAGGGCTGTTAACTTCGAAGCAGTGTCTGGAGCAATTTAAGCGAGATCCGAAGGATTTTTTGCATCGAGTTGTAACCATTGATGAAACCTGGATCCACTACTACACACCACAAACAAAGTAACAATCAAAACAATGGATTTTTCGCGGTGAATCTGCTCCAAAGAAGGCGAGGACGGTCCCATCGGCCGGTTAGAAAAAGGAAGAACGATCACTGGACAATATTTCAGTGAGTTATTAGACCGCTTCGATAAAAAATTTAAATCAACTCAATTTTAAATATTCCCGGGGAGTTTTTCCGCTCGGAATTGAAAAAAATTCTGCCTTTCTAAGAACACTGGGGAAATGAGTATAAAGAAACCAAGCATTTTAAACATATTTAAGCAAAGGCCATAAAATTTTTTCTTGTTTTGAGGCTTAGAATTAGTGATGCCACGAATATTCGGCCACTATTCGCTGTTCGGCCTATTCGGCGTCATTTTTCAGTATTCGGTATTCGGCCGAAATACTTTTAAAAATAAAATTTCGAGCCGATTGACCAACTTTCTAGCTAGAAATTAAACATTACTTAAAAAAATCATGCAGTAACCTACTGAAATTAATTTTTCTTACAATAACGTTTAAAAAAATTTTAATGTATACGAGTAATCTAAAAACTACAGGCAGATTTGTCATAATCTTATTCAATTAGAAAATTAAATTTTGCGATTACGCAATGTAGTCATGGTCAATTTTACTTAGAGACATTTTGTCTAGTCGAAATACTGAATTCATAAACAGTGAAAGAAAATTTTTGCGAATTTCGCGGCATGCTGGTTTGATCAAATTTTAACTCCTAGCTAGTGACGATTTGTTAGCTGCCCAAGCTACTCATTAAAATACGTCGAAATCGGTTTCGCGAATTTCGCGGATGTGGTCTTGACAAATTTAACCCTTAGAGGAATCTGTTTAACTGGCCAAATACTCAATTCAAACTAGTTGAAATATCAATTTCGCGATTTTCGCGGATGGTGGTCTTGATAAATTTTAACCTAGAGGAAATTATTTACCGCGAAATACTCACTTAAAATAGTGAAAATAAATTTTCGCGAATTTCGCGGATGGTGGTCTTGATCAAATTTAACCCTTGAGACATTTTGTTCAGGCTGCGTAAAACTCAAGTGTCCAAAATTCGTTGCTGGAACCTTCTTGCTGTATTACTATTACCTGACTTATATATGTATATGACTATAAGCATATATATATATATATGACTGACTGGGAATTATTTGCGCCACCTCAATACACACCACGAGAGAAAAAAATTAATTTTTGATACAGCATCTATACTCGAAGGTGTTTTTTTTTAGGTTGTTTGTCAGTTACCAATGTCCCAGTGAGTCTCAGAGTAAGATTCGAGTGTAACTTTCGTCCAACCTACAACCTGAAAATCGTCATCGGCTCCACCTTATTTCTGATTACTATTTACTTATTACAGATTTGTTGGCATTAGAACAGTCTCTCTGATTTTGAGCTATCGACTTAAAGTTTTCGACCAATCACTTCGAAAGCTTTGGGCTTGCTAACCACCATATTTTCTTTAATAATTCCCTTTCTATGACGTGACGAAATTGATAGTGATCATCTCTTTTATGGATTTGCTTTTTCATATTCATTTATATAATATGAAATAGAAAATAAACAGAATCCGTTCGGCACACGATTCATTCATTCCATGTAAACTAATCAATTTCAATTTCGAAAATTTGCAATTTATTTTGGGCCTGATCTAATCGAATACTATCTAAAATGCATTCTATTGACTGTTGAATGTTGACAGTGATTTATCATATGGAACGGTAGGAGCAATTTGAATAATTCTGTACCCAGCACAGTCATAGATACATATAAAATTACATTAAAATATACATATATATGCAGCTCAATTTCGAGGGCTTAAAGTGAAAAATTATTTTGAAAC
>CM035808.1:37525991-37545459 GCA_020466095.1 Chlorops oryzae
TTTTCCCCCGCTTGCCCTTTCTTCTGGTCGGCGTTGTGCCAAGTTTTGGTACCGGCGATCGGTTATGCTTGTTTACGTAATTGTTCTCAGTAGTTGAGTTCTAATGTTGTTGTTGTTCTTGCTGAAGGGTGTCGGATTTCAAGCTTGGTCCCAGCAGTTATTTAGGGAGTGCATTACCAAAGAAATACAATCTTTCATCGATTCCAAAGCAATGCAAAATTGGAATGCAAAATAAATTGAACCAATTTGCATGGAGATGTAATCGAAAAGAGCATGTGTAGCCGAATGTTTTTACTGAGAAAGCAAATCATGACAAATAGCAGAGGGCGAAACAAAATAGAATGTGCAGTGCACATTGTGCACCCATCCTGACTTTTTGTCATAAGGGGCAGTCATTAATTTTTTAACTGGGGATATGAAAAGATAAGTTTGGTTACTGGTCAAAGATAATGGCTTCGGTATCGAGAAAATATTATAGTAATCTAAATTTTCAATGATAAATTTGGTTTAAATTTTGGAAGGGTCATAGGTCTAAAGCAGGCATCTCCAAAATGGGAAAGGCATTTGTGTTAGTGAGCAAGAGAGCGAATGCGCTGAAAAAAAATTGCAACACTAATTGCGTGCGCTCAATAAAGTTTTGAGTTTCCATAACTTGTTAGTAAAAAATAAAATATTTTTCATAAATCGATGAAATATAAGATTACTAGCGTGGAAAAACTTAACAAATAACAAATATTCGGCTATATAAAGGTGTCATGTTCAATGCATTTTTCAATGTCTACCACACCGCCACAATTTCTTATCAAAAGAATACTTTTTAAATGTTTTGCGCTGCTTTGAACAAATGTATTTCAAATCTGAAAATATTTGTTCACAAAAATAAGTTGAGGGGAAAAACGATAAAAGCCTTAAAGAAATTTCTCAAAAGCATTTGGGATCATAATGTAGGCTTTGCATTCCATTTTGATAAAATATTTTTTAAGTGTTTTTTAAAAAAAGGTTGCGCAGATCCGCTCGAAGTGTTTTCGTCGGGCGATTGCCATATAGTACTATAGGTCTAACTCTTCTTCTTCCTAATCCCTGCAATGTGTTAGAGCTACGCTGCTTCAACATAGGCATATAGCATGAGGAAAAGAGAAGCACGCTATGGCAGCGAAATCTGTAGCTCTGCTGTGGTGAAATGCATTGCCACTTTTATTTTTAATTTTGGAAGATTTTCGAGTTCATTACATATAAAATATCTACCAAAATCATAAAATGATATGAAAAGCTTGAAAAACATAAAACTAATCAAGGAAACTCAATATCAAGGAGAAAAATAAATTGTTTTTTTAGTTCTACCCTGTCCACTTAACTTTTTGATCACACTGTTTCAGCGAAAATACTAAATTCTATGTACAATCAAATTCGTAGCCGTAGTCAAAAATGTTTGTCAATTTATTACAAAATGAACACATTCGTGCATATTAAGCAAAAACATATCGTAATGAATTTATTAAAGCTTCAATTATAACTTCTAAAGATATATAAAAAATCGATCCGACGAAGTGATTCTTTGATAATTTTCTTGCAAGTGGCATCATAGTGCCACTTTTTGTCTGGCCGTATTGTTGTTGGTAGCTTTCTGGTGAATTTCTCGAAAGAGTTGAATTTCCTATTCCTGCTTAAGGTTTTTGTTGGTAGCTTTTTGGTGAATTTCTCGAAAGAGTTGAGTTTCCTATCCCTGCCTAATGGGGAGTTTCTTATTAGCGGCAGAGGCCTTTCGACGTCGACAGTTAGACCTATAGTACTATATGGCGATTGCTACCGACCATATATTACTATATGTGGCATAGAGGTGGAGAACTATCGATAGTCGGGACCATCGATAGTGGTCGATAGTTTTTGTAAAACCATCGATATACTATCGATAGTTTTCGATAGTCTGTAAATTCAATTTAAGCGCCATATAACATTCAGTCTGACTGATCAGTCACCCATTTACATGAATGATGTATCAATCGAAGATCGTGTCAACCCTGCAGTAAACGCGGGCAAAGTGACCGCTTTGGCAGAACTCACGCTACATAGTAGGGAAAGAAATGGTCACGTTTAAGGTTAGCGGTAGCGTCGATTTCTTTAAAAGGGGTACAGGTTGCGGTAGGGGTTTTTGTATTCATTGGGGAAAGGACTTAGCTGTACTTACCGGCATTTATTGTCAAAAAAAATGTAATATAAATAGGCATCCGCACTCCTATCACTAGAAATCCAACGATTGATCATCCTCCCCGTTTTGTTAATATAAAATCCGACAAAGACATTTGTAAGAAATGCTTTATGGCTACGGTAGAATGTAGACCAAGTGTAGACTTTTATTGTGAAGTATACAAAGATATAAGACCTAATAGGGATTTAACTACAAGGCTCTCGTTTCACTTTCAGCACACTTACTGCAGGGAATGTAACGAATTCATGCTTCTTTACACCAACACAGTTAACTGACCAATTCAGTCAGTCAGACTGAATGTTTATCTAGCTTGGGACGGCGAATTCGGACTTTAATATCGATCGATTAGGGCTTATTTATTGAGTCATGTTTTAGGCGTAAGATATGAGATTGCGGCAAGAGGTTTGGTGTTTATATATTTGCAAAAAATTTGTTTTTTTTTCACTTCGACCAGAATCTTAGTTCTCTTTCTTTTCCATTTTAAGGGGATCTCTCCAGTTCTGTCAAAAAGGAAACAAATATAAAAAACTTGATATTAAAAGAATCTTAGGGGCTGTCGATTAATTACGTAAGAGATATTTTGACTATTTGAAACCCCCCTCCCCCGCCCCCTCCTGCCACGTAAGCATGCATCAGTATAAATGAGACTTCCAATTTAAGGCAGCATAAGATTTTTCAAACCCCCTCTCCCCATATTATGCTTACGTAGTTAATGGACAGCCCCTTAACCCGGTAGCGCCTAGCGATGCCATATGGCATCACTAAAAAAGTTCGTGTTTTGTCATCAAAACTTCAAAGCCGGTTCATATTTTATTTTATTTTTAATATTTATTTTTTTCAATTCAGGCGCTACCAGGTTAAGAAAATTTCTGATTCAATTCTGAAGCGTTTTTATATGAAGTTTTCATTTCTGACAGCGCTGGAGATAGCCCCAAAAAGCAAACGACGAAAAACGTTGAAAATTGTTTCTCATGTCGAAATCGGTTCTAAATATTGAAAGAAAAACGATTGAATATAATTTCCACTATGGTCTCAAATGGTTGAAAAAATCTTAAGTATGTCGGAGCCAATATAACCAAGTATATTTGAAAAATTTGTTAAAATAAAATCTTATTTTCATTTTCATTTTTTTGATTCATAATTTTCACCAATGAAATTTTTAAAACATTAAAAAAAAAATTAAGCTTCCTTTAAGTTTTTTTTTAAATACGTAAACAGCTCTGTTTTAGGTGCTGGATAGCAGGTGATAATATTAATTCAAAAATTTTACTGTAAAAACTGTGCAATACAAAAGAAACAAATCTTTAAATTTATGGATTCGGGCTCCACGCGGCTCCACACTCAAAAATAATATTTCAAGCAGCTGACTACCCTGACAGTGGAGCACGCTGCCACATTTTGCTATACCTACAAAAGTTGCATATTGAAAATGAAATTAAAAATAAAATTTATTTTAGTTTTAAAAATTTTTTAAATGTGCTTTTTAATATTGGCTTTAAACATATTAAAATATCTAAAAAATTTTATTCAAAGATTAATACTCAATCTCAAGGCAGTTAAGTTCCTTTTTTAATTGAAAAATATATATAATATCAAATGTTTTACATTACTTCCCAAAACAAATTAAATATTAAGGGTCCTCATGCAACGCATTTACACCGTGTAAGCTGAGTGAAGTTCGTAAAACTGTAAAATTTTGTATGCAATTTGGACAGTTTTACTTACTTCACTCAGTTTACACGGTGTAAATGTGTTGCTTGAGGACCCATATTATGTATTCATAAAGAAGGCAACTCAAACGTATCAGTCTTTAAAATCAAATCAAAGGTTATGCATTTCATAAAAAACAAAACAACTCAAATGTTAAACATTTGAAAAAAAAACAAACTTAAGGATTATACATTTGTAAAAAAACAGAAAATCTGTACATTTGTTAACCAAAAGGTTTAAATAGTAGGAACTTTAGTCCTGAGCAAAGGTTAGATGGCAGGTTAAATATCGCAGTTACGTACGGTAAGTGGTTAAACGGGTTTGACTAGATTGGCACAATATATTTCTCTAAAGCACCCAAAATTCGGTTCAGAGTCGTACCGCCCAATCTTTGCTTAAGACTTATTAAAATTAAATAGCCAACCATTCTTATTCAAAAATAATAACATATTGACGTTTTTAGCCTTGAGACGCGTCCTCCGGTCTGAAACAATTTGACCAGCTTTGCTGAACATTCGTTCAGATTCTACCGAAGTTGCGGGCACACATAAATACTTTTGCATCAGTCTTTTAATTCCATGAAAATCGTTTTCGTTCACCTGAAAATTTACCGAACAATAAAATTTATTTTTTCTCACAATTATGTTATTAATAGGGCAACTGAAAATATGCTTTCAAAATATTCCCCCCTATTATGATTGTCGATTGTTGATAGAGAATCGAAAAAGTTCTATTGTCGACGGAAATTTCGTGTTACAAATCATTTTTTCCATTTCGTCGACGATAGAACTTTCTCGATTCTCTACCAACAATCGACAGTCATAATAGGGGGAATATTTATTTCGTCATAAAATAAGCCTTAAAAAATTCAAATCAAATCAAACTCAAAATCAAAGAAAATATGAAAAACAATTCAAAAAAATTATATTTTTTCGAACGCCTCCTATGTTGACATATTTATCTAATAAAAACAAAAAAGCTTCTGTGCATGAAATATGACTTCGCTAAGTAAATATGCAAATCATATTATATGTATGATTCATATATCTGGTGGCCCTAGTTATTAAAAAAGTTATAAAACTTACTTTCATCCAGAGAAGAGGATCCGTTTCTTGTGGTGCGATTGGTTTCTCAAGATACTGCCGCTTTATAATTATGGCATCACTTCGCTTGGTTGTTGTTTTATCCAGTGCTTTTTCTTCAAGGAATTCAAAAAACAATTCCTCACCACCTTTTTTAGTCGGTTTCAAATCAGAGCTGGGCGGCACTTGTTCATGACACAATTTTGCCAACTCGTTTTCTAAAAATATTGAAGCTTGCTCCGCATTCAAGTTATGCTGAAATCCGTCTTTTTTAAATCTGGGGTCGACGATTGTGGCTATTCTTGTGATCGTTCTTTGCTCGTATACAAAAAGGCGACTTTTTATTGACTCGAGTAGTTGTTTTTGAAAAAGTTTTCCTTCCGAGGTATTTAAAACTGGCGAAAGGTGCTCCAATTTCCGGTATAAGCCATAAACCATAGGTATAATAAGGGACACAGTAACATATTTCGATCCTGAAATTTTTTCTGTTGCGTTCTGGAAATAAGTCAATATCTTTTGGATGTCTGCTAAAATCAAAATTTCAACAGCATTAAACGGCAGCGGTGCATTTGGAGTAGCTAACAGGACTTTAGATATTGCATCATTGGTTTTTAGTATTCTTTCAATCATAAAATAAAAACTGTTCCACCTTGTTGGGGTTTCTTGAATAAGGCTATACGGTTCTGCCACTTCTTGAGCTTTTTTAAACTTTTCGTTCGCGATGGTGCTTTGTTTAAAATATCGAACAATTGTTTTACATTTTGTAAAAATTTCTGTCAAACCAGAGTCCTCATATCCGAATTTCAAGCCGTCTTGCACCACCAAATTCAAGCTATGCGCAAAACATGGAAGGTTCCGGAGTTTTAGAATTTCGCATGCTTTCAGCATTGCGCTTGCATTGTCTGTTACTAAACAGACTGTTTTTTCTAAAACATTCCATTGTGTTAAAACTTCCTGCAAAGTGTCAGCAATATTTTGCGCAGAGTGATTTGTTAGGTCTTTAAGCTTTGTTGTGGCTAATGACGCTGTTTGAATTTCATAATTATAAATGAAATGGCATGTTACTGTTAATAAATTGTCGTTGGCACTTGAGGTCCAACAATCGCAGGTTACTGCAATATCCGAAACGCCGTTCAATATAACTTTTAACTTAGCAACATTCTCCTCAAACATTTCCTGCATAATGACATCCCTAACTTGCGTTTTGCTAGGTATTTTATACCTTGGATCCAAAATTTGTGAATATGTTCTAAAGCCCTTATTATCAACAATATTAAATGGCTGCACGTCTGTGGCAATCATTAAGGCTAACGCCGTATCAATTTCCTTTTTCCGTTTCGAATTACTGTCGTAGTAAATGGCTTTATTAAAATATGAAGAAACAGACCTCATGCTTGACTTGCTACTGGTGGTGTTGGTATTTGAATTCGATGTTTCAGGAAAGACATTTGTGTTGGAATCATCAACTGTGATGTCGCTGTTATCTAAGCGTGGATGAAACCTTTTGAGGTGGTCCTTCAAGTTGGATGTGTTACCGCTTGTCTTGTATTCCTTCTTGCAAGTTATGCATTTGGCTATTTTTTTATCTTCGGACCTGTGAAAATATTTCCACACCTTCGAAATACCTCTCCTCTTCTTTGCTGTGTTTTCTTTCATTCGATAATTTCCTTCATCTGAATCGGAGCATGAAAGCATTTCACCGCTAGCACTATGGGACGAAATTCCATGACTCTGTTTTGCTAAAAAACAATGCGATGAATGCAATCCGTGCAGATATATGTTAGCAAATATTTTATAAGTACCTTTGTCGCCTGTTAGCAAGAACTTATCCATATTTTTAAGTTTTAATTTTAATGCGATTTATCTAACAATTACATTTTCTTGCAATCATTCTTTTTCGCGCCGAAAAATTTACAACGACGCTTTAAAAGCAAGTGCAGCCAACTCTTTTTTTTTTAAAGTATAATTCCCTCAAAAATTCCTAAAATTATAATTTTTCCCCAATTTACTTATTTAAAAATTCCCATACAAATTCCCACTTGTTATATGGTTATATATTTACAAAAACTAAACGAATTCTCCAAAACACTCAGGTTTCTATGCATATTTAAATTTTATTATGCCAGAGACCGTATGGCTACGAGAATTTTGAAATATTTCGGAATATAATAATTACTGTATGATTTTTATTTTTCGGTCAGAGAAATAAACGAATTGACGGCGGATCAATATCGATTAACCGAATATGATGGGTGAACATCGTAGAAAGCAAAAGTTGATGAAAGAGTCAGCTGATTTAAGCTTATTTGCTTGCCGTTTTTTTCCATCATATTGCACCCCTGGTACTAAATCGCTACAATTCGAAATTTTTTAAATCAATTTCTTATACGTTCGACTACAGTTTTCTGAAAGAAACTCCACACCTATAAAATTAACTCTTCCTTTTACTGATGCAGAATAATATGAATTTCGAAAAAAATATATGTTTCAAGAGAGATTGTATGATTTACGTTAAATGCTAATTTTGAATTGTTCCGATTTAGTAAGGTGTGATACAGACGAAATTTAAGTTCCCACATTTAAGATTACCCGTAAGATATAATTCCCTATTACCATTTGAAATAAATGTTTGAGTCAAATTCCCACAAAAAGGGAAAATTGGCATTAGTTCCCAGCACTGCTGTGGGCCTGAATAAAGAGCTAGATCATGCGCAAGAAGGGCCACGTCGACATTACTTAATACTTGATTAGACTATCGAAAACTATCGATAGTATGTGAGGACTATCGATGGCTATTCGATAGTGCCAAACCATCGATAGTGCCGATAGTACTATCGATAGTTCTCCACCTCTAATGTGGCACTCTACAACAACTATGCTTGTTGAGTTGAAGTAGGCCCCCGTTGCATGCATTCTTATGGCAAAATCAAAAACGTAGCACGCCCCCGAGAAATTCCGGGTCCGGTCTAACAAATATTTTCAAATCTTGTAACATGTATCAAAATGTTTGGTATAATTCATATACATGTATAAGTGTTCGTCAAATATTTTTTGTTAAAGCTCATTTTTTTCGACTAAAATATGGTTTTTATATAATATCAAAAATCTTTACGTGAAATTTTCCTTTTGTTCTTCAACAACGCTAAAGAAGAGCACTCATGCGTCGAATATTACCGAATGTTTGTTTACAAAACAGAACAGCTGATATGAACTTTTCGGTGATGTAGAAAAATTCTAGCTCGATACCAAACTAATGGCTCAAGTACTTATAACAAATCATGCTAAAATGAATACAAAAACTACTTATTTTTCGAACTCCTCTCTTGAAAAGGGCACAGTATTGCATAATCTTTCATCAAAAACCTAAAAGGTTGTATACTAAAAAGAAAACATTAAAAAAATTTCAACTCAAGAATGCTTAGTTACAAAATTGAGTGAGTACTCAAAACATTCTAGCATCACTAATTCGGTTGTTGTTGGGAGTGCCACATATAGTAATCAGCGTTGCCGCTTTGGCTAAATTTAGCCAAAATTGGCTATTTTTATTTTGAAAAAACGTTTTTGGCTATTTGGCGATTTTTAATTTGATATGGCCATTTTTATTTTGCTGAAAGCTGTATTATATTTCCCCTAAATTTTGCTCTCGTGAGGTAGATTTTCTGTGCTATAAAACGATATTGAGTTTTCTTTGTCTTGTGGCAGCACTTTTACTTGAAAATGAACAGAAGTATTGAAAACGTATGGAACAAAGTCAGGTGAACGTAGACGTACGTTTGGATTTCGATAGCCAATATGGATAAGTAAGTTTTAAGTCATTTTAATATTAGTCCATTAATTTGCACTTTTAATATGTAGATTCTTAAAACGCTCACGAAAGGGAGAAGAAAATGAGTCTAGCAGCAAGTAAGAATTAGCTTTGGTTTTTTGTCATAAATTTGTTTTGGCTATTTTGGCTATTTTTTTCTGTATCTGTGGCTATTTTTAAAATTTGGTCGGGGCAACGCTGATAGTAATATATGCTACCGACCATATAGTACTATAGGTCTAACTCTTCTTCTTCCTAATCCCTGCAATGTGTTAGAGCTACGCTGCTTTAACATAGGCATATAGCACGAGGAAAAGAGAAGCATGCTATGGTAGCGAAATATTTAGCTCTGCTGTGGTGAAATGCGTTGCCACTTTTTTTTATTAATTTTGGGAAATTTTCGAAAACATCACATATAAAATATCTACCAAACTCATAAAATGCTATTAAAAGCTTCAGAAACACAAAAATAATTAAGGAAACTCAATATAAGGGAACAATAGAAGTTGTTTTTTAGTCCTACCCTGCCCTAACAACTTTTTAATCACACTGTTTCAGTAAAAATACTACATTGTATGCACAATGAAATTCGTAGCCGTAGTTAAAAATGTATTTCAATTTATTAAAAAATGAAAACATTCGTGCACATTAAGCAACAACACATCGTAATACATTTATTAAAGCTGCAAATATGAACTTTTAAAGCTATATAAAAAACCGAGCCGACGCCAGGTTTCTTTAATAATTTTCTTGCAAGTGGCATCATAGTGCCATTTTGTTTCGTCGCGTATTGTTGTTGGTAGCTTTCTGGTGAATTTCTCGGAAGAGTTGAATTTCCTATTCCTGCTTAAGGTTCGAAAAACCTTACGCTCGCGTATATGGGGGAGGGGGAGGGTCTTAAAAAATTTTACGCAATATTATGGTGTGTGAAAATATTCTCGTGTAAAATTTTTTTTTTGTTGTTTTATCTAATTAAAAGACTGTTATTTTCTGAAAAATGGTCATAATCGCCCTTACGTAATTAATGGACAGCCCCTAAGCCTATTAGATCATTGAAAAAATCTCGCTCCGCTATAGCTGAAATTATCACTTACTAAACATGATTTTTTTCAGAATAGTAGCGAACGTGAATTTCCGTGGAAAAACAAAGCGTTTACTGTTTTAGTTTTTCAACTAAAAACTGTCAATTGAAGTACGACATCCGATATAGCAACACGGATCGGGTTAAGGAATAATTAACTAAAAAGTTAAAAAAAAAACTTCAAAAACTTTGATGAAGCTATCTTCGGTAAGTTACAATTTAAATCACTTGCAAATTACATAATAATAAGATTTTTTTACTTTGGAAACCTGTAAAAAGTACGGCTATACGCTGAAATCACATGCAGATAGCATGAGGAAAGCTTTCAGGCTGGGAAAAGGCAGATTGTACAAGCGCGAAAGCCTGAAAAGGAAAACAACAGACCAAGCCGACTAATAAAATATTTAAACTTTTATTTTATAAGAATTATTTTTGTTTAAAAAAAAAGATATTTTAATAAGCATATATATATATGTATATAGTATTATAAGCAAAAAGGCCTTAAACTGTGATCAAAACTTTTTTATACGAATATGTTATTTTTTTTAGTTTAAGAATTACCTTTTTTTTATTTAATAAAACGAACTGATTTTGAATATACATAAAACAAATTTTTTTCCGATTTATAAATCCTCCAAACAGGAAAATTTTCTACAATGAATTCAACAATCTTTTTTTTCATTGTAGAATTCATATATGAATTTTTTGTGCATTTTCAAACGGAGAGATCGTTCACTATGCCTTACCATATGTAAGCTTTGTAAGCTATCATTTCCGCGATAGCGGACCGAAAACACGCTCGCTATTCATGACTATTTCGACCATTTTCAAACGAAGGTTTCCACGATAGCGGACCGAAAATACGCTAGCGCTTCCAAGAATTCATTTCGTTTCATTTCTCTCGCGCCGCTATCCATGACTATTTCGACCATTTTAAAATTAAGTTTTCAGCGATAGCGGACCGAAAAATAAATGAAAACTATACCTTACATTTTCTAGGACATCGCAATGTTAATTTTCAACGATGAATTCAGCAATAGTCCATAGAGGCTATTGCAGAAAAAGTTGCTGATAATCCTTACACTTTCCGACTGGGTAACTAACCCAAATAAGGCCGTGTTAACGGTTTTTGTCACATTGGCGAAAAATGGTTAAACTTAGAGAGAGAGTTTGGATCTTAATCGCTTTTGTTTAATCTTTTCTTTATGAGAAAATGTAAAAACAGTATAAAAAGTGTTTAAAACTATTCATTTGAGACATTTTATAAATTGTCCTTTTTTGCCATATTTGGCACCCGATGCCTTAAGGCTCAGTTACTCTTGATTGAACGTAACTTGACTTTACTTATTTAATCAGCTGACTTGATGTGTTTAGTACATTTTCTATGGGAGCAGTTACTGAAAACTTAATTTGACTTAAGATAAGAATCTGTGGAAAACAGATTACTATAAGTTAAGTCAAGTAACGTTCAATCAAGAGTAACTGAGCCTTTAATAAGGCCCAATGCTGATTGCTCTCAAAAACGTGCGAACAAATAAAGAAACAGTTTAAATTATTATCTGGTTTCATTGTAAATGTTATTTGAAATCAAAAACAAGTAGAGAAGTTTACATCGGCTAAGCCGATTGCACACATATATGTATACCTTTATACCTTTTCCTCAGCCTAAAATATGTTAAAACATTACCTTAACAAAAATTCTTGCAGTTTTCGTTGTTCTAGCTTGGCTATCTAGCTACACCTTATCTGTGCTTCGATTTAGCTTCACAAACTCGAAATTATTATTAACTACAAAATTTTTGCGAATGGTGGTCATGGTCAAATTTTAACCGTTAGAGGACATTTTGTCTAGCTGCGAAATACTCAATTCAAAATAGTGAAAAATTTTTTTGGCGAATTTCGCGAATTGTGGTCATGGTCAAAATTAACCATAAGTGGCGACTTTATTTGGCGGCTAAATACACAATCAGAAGAAGCAAAAAAAAAAAATCATTTTTGTATAGAGATATGAGAATAAGAGAGTGTTTTTTTGTAATGTGTAGGAAGATGACCATAAATATAGCGATGTCGCGATATTTTTTCCGTGAAAGCTTAAGTCTACATAGTAGCTATAGGTACACACACCAAATTTCAATAAGCAGGGATGTATAGTAAAAAAAGGTATCCACAAAAAACGTTAAAAATCGTGATTTTTGAAACTTCTGAACCACTTCAATATGATATCTTTCATGGCTAATTTACTCCTAAATTACGAAATTCTAAAGTGTGACAGACAGACTCCTCTTGTCACCCTGATCAAGAATATATATATATGTCTATATCTATCGCGACTCCTTTGGTATGTTACATACTCCGTTCCAAACTTAATATAACCTTTCCTTCGGAAAAAGTATAATTAACATAAATAATCTTCGCAGCTCTTCTCATATAAATTAATATTTTTCAAACTCAACGTTAAATATTCAAATGGAGGTAATGGAAAATGCTTTTGTTAATTTGGTGTCCATTGCAGTGCAAGGCCTTCTTTCTCATTGTTTTTAACTTTTTGGTATATTAAGGTCAATTTAGGGCCTCCAAAACCAATTTTTTTAAGTACCAGTTTCAAGGTGAATATTGTGGGCCTTATAAAGTCCACTCAATATAATTTTTTCGACAACGTTTTATTTGGAATACAGTTAAGCCAGGGGTTTTTCCAACCTTTTTATTTTGAATAAAGTCCGACTTTAGGTATGGGCTTCAAGATTTTACAAAATTATCAACAAATTTTAGAAAAACGTTGGTCTTCTTACGTAAAATTAGATCAAGCACGTTGTTTTCACTTCTGCCGACTTTGTTAGACGATTATTTTTCACCCAGCGACGCAATCGACGTATTTTTTTGCTTTATGAAGTAAATATAAACGCTTTCGAACATGTTGAAAATCAGGCACGTATCCAGGGGGCCAAGGGGACCAGGCACACAGGTAATCTTTCACTGCGGTGTTGTGGTTATTAAGGGAATTTATCAGTCTGGCTCCTCCAGACTAATACAAAGACCTAAATATTCTTTACAGATAAACTTCAGGACACAGGGAATTCAATTCAGTCCTTTTATTATATTATTTGTGGTTACAATTACAATGTTTTGATCCTACTCTATCTCCTATTTTACTCGAAAGGACTTCCCCAATTCCGTCTAACAATTAAGTCTACGCTCCGCTGTCGTGGCCCTTGGGTGAGTACGTGCACCGGAGTTGAGGCCATATAGAACTATAGCTGCAACTTCGGCCAAATTTTGGCGCGTTATGGCATGATTTGGTGAAAAAGTTCAACTGTGGTGAACCAAGCCATAAGCCGAGTGTTGTGGTGAACCACGTAATAGTAAGTGTGGTGTACCACGTAATAGCTTTTGGCCGAAGTTGCAGCTATAGTTCTATATGGTGTAAATAGCGTTCAAAAACCTAAGATAGGTTGGAGGGACCGAAAAACGGAAGCCTATTTGACAAAAACAGATTTCATTTTCCAATGAAAAATGAGCACTTAATTCCTTTTCCTTAACTTTATTTCCTTATACATAACATTACTAAGCATTGTCCGAACCACTAGATTAAGGATAAATGTATGAGTGTCAGTAAAGCGCCATTAAAGTACCCCGAGGAGCTTGAGTAGTCTTCGGAACACGTTGAATTTTTAAGTTCATAGAGAGGTCATCAACAGCCGTCCTCCGTTACATTTCTACCCTTGTTCACACCTGGAATTAAAAATATGTATGTAGGTTACGTTAGGTAAAGTTAGTGTAGCTGCGACCATGAAGGGTGACTTGGCTTCACATGGGCTCTTCGTGATACCTCGAATTAAATATCGGTCCGAAAGAACTATGATAGTAGCACTAAATGCTTTAATTTATGTTTTAATGAACTTACGTTTAGCTTCTTAAATGCAGGTCCTTCTTGGATACGGGCGACAGAAATCCCTCTTCTGTCGCACGCTTGAGCTGGTTTTCCCGCAATTTATATTAGAGACATAACAAACCATATTTTAGCTACTAAGTAACGGGTGCACCATGTAATACCGAGTAACGAAACGTTACACAGGAATGCATTTTGCTGTTAACCATATTTTTAGGCTAGGCGCCGACTACTCAATTTTTAGTTGGCCAAATTTTAGTTGGAAAGTGCTCTTGCGCGCCGACTATACGATTTCAAATTGGATACTTTCAATTTAATTAATTTATTATTTATTAATTACTTCATAATTTATTCATTATTGGGTACCATTTGTTTATGGAACACTACCAACTATAAATTGAGTAGTGTGCGGCGCCCCATAAGAACGTATGTAACACAACACAATTGGCCAATTTTGCCAAATTTGTGGCAAAACACATATTTTTTATTGCGTCAACTAAAAGTTGGAATGTTGGCGCGCTCTCATATAGTTATGTGCACCACAAACATACAACTTAAAATTGGCCAACTGAAAATTGTGTAGTCGGCGTCTAGCCTTAGCCTCTCTCGCCGGTAACACGTATGAATACATGTTTTGAAACAATTTGTAAGTAGAGAAACACGTGGGAAGAAAAGAGGGGGTTGTTTGTTTAATGTTCCGAAACAATCTTGTTTCTCTTTCTTTCTCATGCATTCAAATTGGATGTTTTCGAAACATGTTTCATAAGTGCGACCGGCGAGTTTGCTACAATAAGAAAGCTTATACTGAGATATGCAGTAAGTAAAATCAGTAGAGTAGTGAGGGGGGAGAAGGAGGCAGTCGCCCCGGGCGGAAAATCATATATCAATTTTTATGAAGGTATTTTTATTGGATTGGAGGGGGCGGCATTTCCTGCATGTGGCCCCATTGTCCCCGGGCGCCGAATTGTCTCGCTATGCCACTGAGTAAAATGCTCCTAATAGCGGGTATACACACGTCAAATGTCTGTCAGAAAGTGAAATTCGGTTGGAAATCGACTGAACACATATCTAACAGCGACCATCCAACATTCACTTTAAGGCTGATATCATATAGTACTATAGGTCTAACTGTCGACGTCGAAAGGCCTCTGCCGCTAATAAGAAACTCCCCATTAGGCAGGGATAGGAAACTCAACTCTTTCGAGAAATTCACCAGAAAGCTACCAACAACAATACGGGTAGACACAAAGTGGCACTATGATGCCACTTGCAAGAAAATTGTAAAAGAAACACGGCGTCGGCTCTGTTTTTTATATTGCTTGAAAAGTTCATAATTGAAACTTTACTAAATGTATTACGATATGTTTTTGCTCAATGTGCACGAATGTGATCATTTTGTAATAAATTGACAAACATTTTTGACTACGGCTACGAATTTGATTGTACATAGAATTTAGTATTTTCGCTGAAACAGTGTGATCAAAAAGTTAAGTGGACAGGGTAGAACTAAAAAAACAATTTATTTTTCTCCTTGATATTGAGTTTCCTTGATTAGTTTTATTTTTTTTCAAGCTTTTCATATCATTTTATGATTTTGGTAGATATTTTATATGTAATGAACTCGAAAATCTCCCAAAATTAAAAATAAAAGTGGCAATGCATTTCACCACAGCAGAGCTACAGATTTCGCTGCCATAGCGTGCTTCTCTTTTCCTCATGCTATATGCCTATGTTGAAGCAGCGTAGCTCTAACACATTGCAGGGATTAGGAAGAAGAAGAGTTAGACCTATAGTACTATATGGCTGATATTGAGACGAAACCACGTCTGTTGTGTATCGCATTTCGATAGCGCATTGGTTTTTCTCCAGTTCTAATTTAGGCTCTGTTTAATGAAAACGAAAGTATGAGCGGCACGGTAGGGATGGGTAGCGCAAATCTAGATTCGATTTTTTCGAATTTTGATTATTTTTTAAGCATTCGACTATTCGATTCGAAAAGTGGCACTGCAAGTTCGATTTATTCGATTATATTCGAATTTTCAGAAAACATATATACCAATATATTTAAAACTTGATAGTGCATATCTGTATATATTTGGGCTTCATGATGAAGTCAGAAAGTAAGAGGGAAGTTATCTTTAGCAATGAAGATTGGTGCACGTGGCATAAGTATTACCAAAAATTTGATTTTAGGCACATTTTCTATGTGGTTTTTTAAAGTGCTTGTGCTTCGATGGTACTTGAATTCCTTCTTGCATTTTAGGCTTGTCCTTTTTTAGTTTTATTGTAGTACTGCCATACTATACTCTAGCTCCTTTTGAAATCCAAAAATTTTGATAACTTTTTAACAATTATGCACAAATTAACACAAAGTACAACAGCAATTAGTCTTCAATAACCAAGTTCAAACTTTTCGGCACGTTTACGGTTTTCGAAAAGCGATTTTTCGAAGAGTGTTCATAGTGCCGCATTAAGTAAATGTGCTTTTACACACAGCATATGTTCTCGACTTACAAAACATCTGTCCTGTTTTAATTTGATGAAAAAGAAATCGAAATGCGTCGGCTGAAATTCATTTTATTTATTGTGCAGATATACCTGTCCATTCTGTTCAATTTAAACAAAATATAACAATTAAACACATTGATATGTGCTATAAACAAAAAGCGTGCAAGTTTTTTGCAACTGCTCGCTTTATACAAAGGTGTCCAAAATTGTTTAATGAACTACATAAACATTAGACTATTAACTAGGAATAGAACTTGTGCGTGACGACTGGAAAACGTAAGCAAACCAGCAAAAACGTAAACAAACCAGCAGTGCTGCCATATATTCGTACTGTCAAATAGTTCGAAACATGAAATTTTTCGAAGTTAGCGGAGTTGCATTCGCCTTAATGCTACATTGAAGTTGCTTTTAGTTGCATTAAGCTTTCATATTTTGTATGGCTAAAAGCAAATTTAAAGTTTAACTTAAGTACTGATTTTTTCGAATATTCGAAAATCGAATTTACCCATCCTTACGACACGGACGATAGCTGAATCGCATTGGGATTAGCTTTACAGAAAAAGAAAAAAATCGGAAGAAACGCATTAGAAAAATCATAGAAACGCAGCCTCATTAAATAAATAACCACTGAATAAAATAAAGACTTCTCTGTTTTATTTAGGAATTGTTCCGCTGATTTCCAATGCCTTAACTGTTCGCTCTTCACGTAAATATGTGCATGTCGTACGACAGCGTTCACACATGTCAAAAAAGCTTCAGACATGCCTGGCTGTTGGACGTGAAATCAAATTTTTTTGATTTTGCTTCATGATTTTGTGTCGTTTGTCACTGATACAGTCTCGATGTCTGACAGATTTTTTGACGTGTGTATACCGCTATAAGAAACACATGCAAAAAAAATAATCGAAAATTACTTCGCAGTAATTAATTAACTATCGCTGTTACTGAGATGTCAAGCAATCCAAACGAACTGGATGCGCTGAGTTGCAGCGACTTTTCTGCTTTACTTAGCAAGATAAATAAATATGGTATTTTTTACGAAAAGTAATTTTGAGAACAGCTGATTGCGGCATATATCTGAAAACAAACATGGACGCCGAATTCGAAGGTAAAAAATGTTAGGTATATATTGAAGAATTTAAGGTACTTTTAGACGATATGTTTTTTCCGTATGTACTATCGGCATTTTTTTCCAAATTCTCTTTTGTAGTTGCCTTCGCTTTTACACGTATAAAAAAGATTGCCGAGCAATTTTCATTTGTTTTGTCTGTTTTTGACGTTTGCCCCGTTAGCGCAGGGTTGATTTTTGGAATAAATTAAAATAACATAATTAAGTATCCCTGATTTAGGGTTGATTTTAAGATTAACAAGTAAGAAAGCTAAAGTCGGTCAAGCCCGACTTTGAAATACCCAGCGTCCCGACATTATGAGCGCACTATGTTTTTCTTCTCTATTTGTGGGCGTGGCAGTGGGAGGGCAACATAAATTATTTCCCTACACCTTTAATTCGCCTTGGTGAACCTATGTTGCGAATTTGAAGATTCTACGCCTTTTATTTCGGAAGTTACGAAAAATCTTCATTTCTGGGCGTGGCAGTGGGCGGCCCATATAAAAATTTTTCCTACACCTTTCATTCGCCTTGGTGAACCTATGTTGCGAATTTGAAGCTTCGACGCCTTTTACTTCGGAAGTTACGAAAAATCTTTATTTGTGGGCGTGGCAGTGGGAGGGCAACATAAATTATTTCCCTACACCTTGCATTCGCCTTGGTGAACCTATGTTGCGAATTTGAAGCTTCTACGCCTTTTATTTCGGAAGTTACGAAAAATCTTCATTTGTGGGCGTGGCAGTGGGCGGGCCGAATTAAATTTTTTCCTACACCTTTCATTCGCTTTGGTGAACCTATGTTGCGAATTCGAAGCTTCTACGCCTTTTACTTCGGAAGTTACGAAAACTCTTCATTTGTGGGCGTGGCAGTGGGCGGGCCATAAAAAAAATTTTCCTACACCTTTCATTCGCCTTGGTGAACCTATGTTGTGAATTTGAAGCTTCTACGCCTTTTACTTCGGAAGTTATGAAAATTCTCTATTTGTGGGCGTGGCAGTGGGCGGGCTATACAAATTTTTGTTCCTACACCTTTCATTTGCCTTGGACAACCTATGCTGCGAATTTGAAGCTTCTACGCCTTTTACTTCACAAGTTACGATAAGCCCTTATTTTTGGGCTTATTTGTGGGCGTGGCTCGAGGAGGGCGGCGTCCATTTTTTGCCAGGATATGTCCCTTTTTGTAGTTTACCAGCACACCAAATATCAATGGAATGTGTTGAGTGGTTCGAAAGTTACAAGCATTTTATTGAAAACACAATAAATTCATTTGTGGGCGTGGCAGTGGGCAGATGTCTCCCATTTTTACTTAGGATCATACTCGGACCCCGATATACATGTGTGCCAAATTTCGACTTCATTGGTTCAGCCGTTTCGGAGGAGATCCGACCACAGACAGACGGTCAGACGGACAGACGGACAGACGGACAGACGGACATGTCTAAATCGATTCAGTTTTTGATCCTGATCATTTCTATATATATTTTTCTATATCTCCGGAGCTTAATTCTCCCTGTTACAAGATTTGCACAAAACTAATATACCCCGCTTACGCTGGGTATAAAAAGACGCGTCCGGGCATATTCCGGCGATTTAATATAATATATGCACGGATTTTGTTGCATTAGCACAATTAGCTTTTCTATGCAATCGCGTGGCCACTTCCCCGACATTTGAAACATTAAATTTTATATATCCCGAAAAATCTCAGTTTTTAACACCTCGAAAGTAGAAAGCAAATGAAGCAAACGTCAAAAACCAGCTCGCAGCCGACTTCACATTTGACAAAACGAAAGAGAGCAAAACAGAATTGCCGAGTACGGGCAATTCTGAAACGAGCAAATTTTCTCTAACGGTCAGAAATGTCAAAAATCGTCGCAAAATCGTTGGTACGAACGCCAACCAACAAAAGATCTGTTCCCGTACTGCACGAAACTGCCCAAAACTACCCAATTTTGCCCAATTTTCATACAGTTTTCAAAAAATTGGGCAGTTTGGGCAAGTTTCGTGCACTACGGGAACAGACCTATTATATCTTTGAGAAAAATCGGCCAAAAATCGGCGTGTCTGAAGAAAGCCAAAAAAA
>CM035808.1:37545559-37576742 GCA_020466095.1 Chlorops oryzae
AAATTAGCTTGTCCTTCGTTCGAATTTACATTTCATTTCATTTCGGTTCGGTTCGGTTAAGGTATCGGTATCGGTTGCCATGGCGAAAAATTATCATTATTTTAGAAATGTGAAATATTTTTGCAACATCGCGCTTCATGAAATCCTTAAATGCTGCCCGCGTCCTTGCATATAAATATGCTATAAATTTGATGACAGCAAACAAGAACGCTATCTGTGAACGGTAATGGGAACGGAGGGTGAGCCGTTTAGGTGCCAACTGTTGAGCATCCTTATCAAACATATGATGTGCCAAGCACGTTTCCATTTTGTAGAGAATAAGCGTAAAAAATGGCTCTCTTAAATTATTTGGAGCATGCTCTTAAATTGTCTCAAAGAGCTTTCTGTTCAGTTATTTCAAATTTCTTAAGTTTTCTTGGGATTTTTTGACTATCTTCCTCAATGAAAAAACTCCTTTGAACGGGGAAGAATGCATGGTTGTATCTATTATATTTTATAAAATTTTTACTAACAAAGAAATTTTTGCTAGACAGACATCGATTGCTGAAAATTTTTTAATCCACCTCGAAATTAAATAATTCAATAATTTCATTTTCAATAAAACCCTAACCCCCTTATTCATAATCAAATTTTAAATTTAAAACATTGTTTAAATTCAATTTTTGTGTAGAAATTTGACATTTAAACAATGTTTTACATTTAATTAAGGAGTGGAATTAAATGAAAATTTTTCTTCATAGTATGGGTCATGGTTTTCAAATCGCCTTGAGAACTTCGAAAGTTTAAATTGTCGAATCTATGAAGGGGGTTTCCGTTAAGCGTGTTTTTGCATCGAAAACCTCAAAAACTTGTTAACCATGCAGGCTAAAAAATGAATAAATCAAATTTTGTATGAAAAATGTTACACTTTTTCAATCTTTTCAATCGTTTTTCTTTCTTTTTCCTTCTTTTCACTTTTAAGGAAATACCCTTTAGTCGTCGCCAGTTCTCAGTACACCCGATTCTAGGAGTCGTAATCTTGAAATCGGTGTAACAACTTTGAAAGTTAAAATTTTTGAATTTTTTATTTAAGTTTTAATCGCAGTTTAACTGAATGAAATACCTTTGCTGTATTCGAACTTTTCAAAAAGGTTCATATAAAATTAATTATTCTGTTTTGAACTTTCCTGAAGACTAGATTTTAAACGTTAAACTGCATTGGAGACTATGAGCCCAAATGTCCTAATTTTACCTTCATATATAAATAGCTAAACTACTAAATTATTTAGTCTAACAAATTGAAAGTGCACTTTCATCTGAGACCTTCAGCGTATTTCAAATTTAAAATCGGGACTTCCGCTCGTTTTGTCACGTTTCAATGTTGCGACAGAATTTGTTCGTGCATTAAGGATTCTCTTGTTGGGCATAAAAGCATTGGAAACGCGCAAAATGAAAATGATATTCGCGTTAAGAGTCAACGCTTACAGGTGTTTTTCTGAATGAATTTTTTCACTAAGAATTCCATGTTCCCTCGGACCGCGCACTTCTAAACTTTTCATGCAGCAACAAGCCCAAAACCGTTGTGTGCATTTGATGTCTGATGTTTAAGAAAATGCCGAGTTGGACGAAAAGCTTTTCCCTTTTAAGAAAAAGCGTGAGGGAAAAAGCTTTTCCGGCTTGAAGAGAACTGACTTGTATTGCTAGCTAGCATGGCATGTGAAAAGATTTTTCCTTTTTCAGTTCAATTTCAGTTTATTTTGAACGTTCGATACGAATTGTTCAGCGTTCGGCAGAAAATTGTGAACTTTGAAAATTGATAAAATCGCGACTACTTTAAACATTTAAATAAAAATTAATAAAAAAAATTAATTAATCCGAAAATAAAAAACAAAACACTTCAGTACTGAATGCTAAAAAACGCTTTGAAATTAATTTTTTTTTATATTTTTAATTAAAATTTTTTTTTTCGTTGAAAATTTTAAGACCTGTGAAAAGCCAAAGTGAAGAATAAAGTCTTCGATTTAGTTTGCATTTTAGATGCACTCATGTGAGTCGAGTTGAATCGAATCGCATCGAAGGAATTCTTGTGTCTGATACGATTCTTAGTTCAAATTCAAGTCGAATCCGTGCGGGTAAACGCTTGTAAAAAAACGCCGCTTAAAATGGCTCAAAATATTTCACGAGAGATATGTGAGCTTGACTCAAAGGACTAATTGTTTGAATAGTGTAAACCGAATTGCTTAAGGTAAAACGAAAGTCATTGCTGAATCCTCATTATTTTCTTTAAATTACATTTTTTTTTTTTAATATCCATTTTAAGTGCTTTTTACTATTGTTCGTCGTAAAAATCACAATTCTCAACTAGTTAATAATAGAAGTCTTTAATAGCTATGGCAGATATTATTTGAGTTATTAAAAGGTAAAAGATATTAAAAAAACACCACTGAAAGAATTGCTTTACATTTATTATTTTTTTGCTCTTTCAGTAACATAAAAAAATTGGCGAATGAAGAATTTTCTTGGAAGTGAAGCAAAGTTATTTCCTCATTTTACTTCGTCGTTGAGCTCGTCTTTCGACGGATGATTTATTAAATTAACTTTTGTTTTGAATATCTCATCCTCTCGAACAAGTTCCCCCAAGCCACCCGAAAACAAAATGAACAAAAAAGACAATTTTTTGATCGATCTGGTGGCGTCTGTCTAAATATGAAATTGTTTTTAAAACATTTTCTACGCGTTTGTTTTCTATTTATAAAAATCTTGTTTATAAATTAGCCTCTTGTTTTATTAAATCAAGTGGCCATCCTTCTAAGATTGAAAGAATTTTTAAAACTTTATAAATTTTTTAATGAAAAGTGCTCCATAACTCTTGAATTTGTATTTATTTAGTTGATGTTCTCAAATAATTTTCAAAACTTTTTTTCATTGATTCAATCAATTGATTTGATCGATTTGCTGTCGCTTAAGTCAATATGAAGCTATGCAAAATTAAAAAGTTTCAAAATTACAAATAAGATTTTAAACTCCAATTTTCATAATAACAGAAACTTTTTAACAAACAAATAAAACTCTTTATTTCGCTAGATACACGCAATCAGATCATAATTAAATAAAAATACCATAGCCGGCATCACGTATGAGTAATATTTTTCATAGGGATTTTGCATAAGGAATTTCATGCGAGTCACGTTACTCATACGTCGGTTACGACTTTCAGTTATTCAAAGTTCAAAGTTTACTTATGTATTTCTGTAGGACTCTTGCGAAGTTTCTTAACTTAATTTCAATGTAAAATGATAAATTTCCGATTTGGGATTTCCGTTTTTGGAACTCTCGGACTGCTGCCATAAATTTAATAAGTAAAAGTAACGCGCGAAATACTTCAGTGAGCACATTTTCTAACATAAACAGGCATTATTTTTTTTATTTATTATGGCAAAGGGTGTAAAATAATTCTTTTAATGGTCTTTTCGAATCGCCTGATTTGTTTTACGCGAATTTGCTTGTTTTTCAGTTCATAGCCTAAGGCATTTCCCCCTGTTGCGGTTTTCCTTTTCTATTTGCAAACTTTTACAAAAGCATAAAGTTCTTAAAGATGATTTAGTTTCCTCCCTTTTTTGAGTAGAGAGTCAAAGGCTTTTAACCAAACTTTCAACCCAATCCAATGCTTTAGTTGATCGTTATTAATGACACTTTGAAACTTATTTGATTAAGTCGATATGACTTCATCTTCTTCTTCTTCCAGTTAATTGTAGGTACCTTCATTTAAATCTACATTCCTACATCACTCTCAAAATCATTCCGAGAATATGCTTTGTTATTTTCCACTTTCCCCTCAAGGATGATAATCATTATTTCTTCGATTTCTTGATTTCTCCGCACTGGTAATTTCCCATTTTACGTGCAATGAAGCCGAAATTTTGTGCTTTCATTGTCATAGGCACATGTATATCACGCCACAACAGTCTCAGCCTCAGTCACAGACACAGCCGTAAACTTAGCCTCAGTCATTGCTCCAGTCCCAGTCTACATCAGCGGGTCATCATAAAAAAAATTACGGATTTCCTTTTCTTGTTCGCTTTCCTCTTAAAGTTCAACATTCCTTTCTATTGTCTCTTAGTGTATTATTCGCATCGGCCACATTCCTTTTCATATAATTACATTCGGCTTATATATGCGTTTTGTACGTGTCCGTTTCGTTATCGCGAATCAATCGTCTAATTGTAGTCTCAGCTGCAGCATTTTTGTGCACGTTCCGTGCGCCGCAACAATTATCTCGGCTCATGGATATGGCTGTGTGCATATCCGTTTTGGCCCAATGGACTGAATTATCGTTGCGTGACCGTGCTTCCTTTTTCTGGCAAGCTAAAAAGCATTTGTCAGCATTCTCTTCTCTATTGTTTTAAGTCTCACTCACTCGCTCGCTTTCGCTCTATCTCTATCTCTCTATCTCTGTCTCTCTGTCTGGTTTAGCTAGAAGAATGTTGCACGCCTCGGTGAAATGTGATTCTAATGCAAATGAATAAATTCACCGTCGATGTACCAAAATAGCCGACCCAACGTACGCTCAAATCTAATTGAAAGTGCCTGAATCACTCGACCGATTGTTACGATTAATTCAAATAAAGTGGAACAGAGTTCGACAGGAAAATTCCAATTCCTCAATGCATTGCTTTAACCTATTTTTAGTTTTATATATTTTCTTATTCTTCTTTCTTCTTCTAAAATGATTATTTTCCATACTTCTTTGGATTTTTTTTACCCTCTTTCCCAATCGTCATGAATGCTGCTCTTGTCGTTCACAGCTCTAAATAAAATTGTCGTTGCTGACTCTATTTTTGGATCGACGTCTTTCCCGTATTCCTGAGCGGGCTTTTAATTTCCATAAAATGCAATTTAATGCTAATACTTTCCTACAGCCAGGTCAAATGAAACGCTTCTGTTGGATTCTACCATGTAGCGAAGCTAGATGGCTAGCCATGTTACTAATTTTGTAATGGCGCCTTCCTTGGCTGTTCGCCTATTAGAATCGGATCGATGAGCGGTAGTTAGCGTTCTGACTTTAATTCCTGGCGGATATTGAGTGTCGTCGCTTTTTTTTTTTTTGCTCACTAAGAAAATTACTGCCGGAAGGTAATTTAAATGGTACAACGTCCGGACGCCGGAAGTATTGAGTTTTGATGAAAAATTCAATTTGTGTACATGGACTCGATCGACCCTAGAGCTCTTTATTTAAGTACCTAGTCGCTCGACATCATCAGGAGCCATTTGGGATTTGATCAAGACATTTGGAATTATTGAGAAATTTTCAAAAGCATCGTTCCGATTCACAAAAAAAAAGATATATATAAAAAATCCAATAAAAAATAAAAATGGGTGTGTATTCTGCTTTTGCTTTTAAATAAAGTATTCAATGGTAGGAAAAGAGCCTGGGGGGTGAGAACTGAAATGAAAGTACAATATATATATATGTATGTGTATTAAGGCGTCAATGGTTTTCAGAAATGTCGATGAATTTCGATCAGTATTTCTACAAAATTTGTTCATATGTATTTATTTCTTATTCTGTTCCCCATCCATCATCCGTGAGCGAAATTTATTTGAAATTCAATTTGCTCAAAACCATTAAAAATAAATAAAAAATAAATATCAAATTCAGAAGCAAATAAAAATCAATTCAATGAATACCTTCCATGTCAAAGCGAACCGTTCGAATGTGAATTCTTTTGACAAATGAGAACAATGACTGCACGAATTCGTTTTCTTTTTTCAGTTAACCCCAAAATCAGCTCCAATATCCGAATAATAAAATAAAATGTTAAATCATTTTTTTATTTTATTTTTTGTTTTTTCTTGCCTTATCGGAATAAAAAGGCTCTGTTAATTTATTCGAATTAATGGATAAAAGCTTAAAATGGGTTTGTTTTCGCTGCATTAGAGAAGCACTTGGTGACATAATCCTGGTTTCTAGATTGCGTGATTGAAAATTAATGATTAAAACTGCCAATAATCGCTCCTAATGGATTGTTGTTGATTGCAGAGTACACGCAACAAATTAAATCGCTCGCAAGACGTAATAAAATCACTAATAAAGAGACTGATTACTCTAATGACTTCAATGAACTATCAAGTTAAACGCATTAAGCCCTTCCTTCGTCATATGTGCCAGGTTAAATATGACCGTCGTTGAGATACTGATAATTCGAAACATACATTTATATGCGCAGGCATCGAAAACAGCCGCTCTGCCTCAAACAAACAAACACGAACACACACAAATCAGATAAAATTATTGGAAATATGGAAGATACATTAGGCCACCAGTTTCCAATTATTTGAAATTATTTTGTTATTTATTTTTTGCCTGACAATAATTGGTCTCTTAACCTAATCTATCTCGCATTCATGGGTCAGAGTTTCCAAACACTCAATCAATTTGTTTTCTCAAATTTCAGTTTTTCAAAGAGACGTACTTTATTTGCTTCGCTTTCAATTTAAATTGTATTCATTGCGAATATTTAGAAGAATTTTTCCTTCTTTATTTTTGGGCTTCAGAACAAAAGTTGAATAGTGCAAGGGAGTTAGAAACAATTACTTACCTAAACTCGAAAATCAATGAAATAATCGGGCATGTCACAGAAATCGAATACGATAGAAAACGTTCGATTTCGCTAAAATTTGTATGAAAATTTCATTGATTTCGAACGTTTTCAATCGTATTCGATTTCTGTGACATGCTCAAATTATATTTTTCTTCTTTGTTTGCTCTCATTTTCTTAACATTTGAATAATTTACGAAGGCAAGTCAATATTTGAATACAAAAATTGAGTCACACGTGCACGCACAAACACACACACCCACACACAAACTTGCTCACTTGCACGCACACAAATACATATGTAGGTGACAACAAAGTTCTCGCAAAAAATGAGAATAAAAAATGGAGACCCTAGTCAAATAAACAATTCTTAGGAAGTTCCCTAAAAGGTGTTAATATTTAATTGTGAAACTCTGCTGAAAATGTTATATTATATCACGTCGGCCATAATTCTCTTCCTCAGATAAGGCATATCGTGGGCCGATTAAATCCGCTTATTGAGGTGTTAAAAAATTTTATGTAAAGTTTCAATCGATTTAAGAGTTGAGAGTAAACCGTTGGTTCGTTGTGGATTGGGCTAAGTGATTGAAATGGTGAACACAGAACACGTATTATTACTTTTTCTCAGCAGATTACAGTGAAATCGCCTTTGCACGGATTCACTGCCTGCGAAAAATCCGCAAGAGTTGCTCGTAGCTGCGGAATAAGTATCAATAACTTGGAATAAATTAAAATTAAATAAGAATTTCCTGTACGAGTATTAAACGAGTATGTTCTCGGATAAAACAACGTTCCTTCTAGGCTTAAGTTTCGCGTAAGCTGCTTATTGGAGTGTTTTAAATTTTCATAAAATGCGAAATGGCGTTATTTTCACAGTTAAGCATCCACGGAGATGAACTCAATGGACATAACCTATGTAATATGCCTTAAAATTCCACTTCGCTTTTTGTGGTTCTTTTGTCCTTGTATAATGAAAATAACATTTAACAGATTTTACGATATGACGATGACAGACACAGATGTCATGTAGGTATATTTACATAAGTATTTTTATATATATAAGTTTGATGATCAAAGTGCTTAACTGATCTTACTCTTCACTAAATTACAATTAACATTCTCAACGTTCATGACATTTCCTACTGACAACGCGCATGTCTTTAACATAAAACAGAAAAACAATGGGACCGCAAACATTGTTGTGACATTGGTTATTAATACTTGACTTCGTAAAAATTTTTACTACGCACAAGCGTAGGTGTAAATTCATGAATGGAATAAAAATGAGTGGCGAAAAAAAAAACCTCATGAAATATGCTTGCAAAATATTGCGAAAATGCAACTTTTAAACATTTTGCGCTTTTATTTCCGTTATAATGTATAATTTATTGTTTTGTTTTAAAAGCACTGAAAACAATCTAGAGGAATCTATGGAAAATTAAGATTTTCAAGACATATATTTTCACCCAATTTATGAGTTCATGATGGACATGGTTTGAAAAGGATCTTAAAAAAGTCGTAGAATTATAGAATTTTTATTCAAAAAGTCAGCACTTAAAGTGGATGTTAACAGTCAGCTCGATTTTGTTTCGCCGTAAAAACGATTTTGGGTTTCGGAAAATTGTTTTTCGGAACTTAAATGAAGCCATTTTAAATGGAGAGTCTTTATTTTCCTCATAATATCCTCCTTGATCCAGCTGCTTCTGAAGCAAATAATCATTTTCAATCTATTCTTTAGAATCCTTAGACCATTTCAAAAATAACAATAAACAATTGAGTCACTTTTATTCAATACGAAATAAATTCTATACATGTGTATTTTCTCATTTAAATTCGGCTTTAGTTCTGACGTAAATTTGATGTGTGAACCATCCTGCTCGTTTGGAATATTTCCATTCCAAACGTACCATACTTTCCAATTGATGGCTCAAAACGACAATGCATTTCCGTTCGTCTTCGAGGAAAAAGAAATCGAGTTCGAAAAAAAAAAGGATAGAATATCGTCCTGACAACAAAAGTCAATGGCAAAAGATAAAAAATGACGAATCCATTGCAACGATATACAAAATGTCCTTAAATTCCCATTCTCCTAGCAACTCAGAACATTTTCGCATGAGCATTCCGAACATATTTTCTTCTTCATTAATAATACACTCAGAGAAAAAAGTGATGTTTAAATTTTTCAAGGCTCATATTAAATTTAAAACTTGCCTAATTCCCAAAAAATTGAGAACAGATTCGGATTTTAGTATGATAAGTTAACGCTTGTTTACCTTTTCTCGGATTCGCTCATGCTCCTCCTGAAGTGTGACTGGATCATGTCGTCGCTAAGACGCAATCTTTGCTGATATATTTTCATCTGACCGATTCAGGTATTTTTCTGCCTGCTCGGCCTCCGGCCGTTCACTGGAACCGTCTTGGATATTGCCTTTTGGGCGGGGCTCTCCAGCGGTCGCCTGTGAACATGGCAATACCATCGCATCCGACTAACTTTGAGCGCTTCAAAGATGGGCTTATGAAGGAATAAGCTGCCCCTGATATTTTCGCTCTCAATGTGATCAAGTATGGCAACATCCCTAGCATTTGCATATCAGTTGCAGTTATTTTACTCTCGTACTCGTACCTTATACGTGGTCCAACATTCGGACGCAAGAGTCTGCTCCTCTGACACTGTGATGGAAGAAAGGGCGGTTGTGATCTCTGTGTGCCTATATTTTAAAAACATCTATTAAGTTACAAATCTTTCTTCATTTTCATTCCTTTCTTCTTACAAAAAAAAAAAAATTCCGATTAATGCAAATATTTGTTTTTGTTCAGATGGACATTTTGTATTTCTATTAGGTATTAAAACAATTGTTTCGTCGCAAAAGGTCCTTAATTAAACTCCCAGCTCGGTCGTGGATGTAGCGAAAGATGCTATTCAGCTCGCTTCACTCGGGGCAAAATATTTCAGCTTTAACGCTTTTGAGACCTTTTACCCTAACCGAGTCGTCGGGATTTTCTCTAAGTGGTGTCGTTTAGCGGATAAACGTTCAAGAGCTACACAACATACACTACCCCCTACACTAAATAGATGGGGAAGAGAAAACCATCCCTACAGCTGCCATAAGCAACGAATGAGCATTGAAATTTTTTCTCCTCCTTCCATTTCGAAACGTATTAATAATAATGGCACTAATCGTTTCGACCTTCATGATTATGCTCTTAAGTCGTTTTTTTCATATTATACAAAATAACTATCTTAATTCTAAGAAATCGGAAAGAAGTTATGTCAACTTCGTGTCGTGTCGTGTTCGTTCAGACCAGCCGTTTGCAATCGCCTTCAAATGAAAAATGAAAAAGTTTATGGAAAATTAAAAATGTTTGTTTGTTTGTTTTTTAAACCCGACACACTCTGTGTCGAGGGTATATTGCGTTTGTTGTTGGTTGTGTGTAAACACACCCAGACCAGTCGAGATAGACCATACAAAATGTATATAAAATGATCAGCGTCACCAGGAGATTCGATTTTAGACATGTCCGTCTCCCCTGTCCGTCTGTCTGTCGTCTGTCTGTCTTCTGTCTGTCTGTCTGTCAGTCTGTCTGTCTGTCTGTCTGTCTGTCCGTCTGTCTGTATAAGTTATCTTATCGAAGGAGTTGAGCTATCTTGACAAAATTTGGTATGCGTGCTCACGGAGATTAGCTTGCAGCTTGCCTGAAAGTAATCTAAAGATGACTTGCACGCAAGTGCTTGGGCACATAGCCACACGGCGTTACTAAAAGTTGCTTTTCAGAAGCAATTTTTTTTAGAACATGTAGCTTGCCAGCTTGAAGGTTTTTTCATTCAAGTAGAAGTTCTTGCCGCAAGTTTGCCAGTTGGTATAAAAAATCATATTTTAACCTAAAATAGCAAAAATGAATAAATAAATAAAGAAAGTTCTAGCAGCGGTGCTCATTTTGGAAGAAATAGAAAATTATAGAAAAAACCAAAACGAACAATTTGGGCACGCAAATTCAAGACAGAAATCCCTTTTATGAGAATTCAATGAAGGACCTATCAAATGAAGGTGAACAATTCAAAGCGCTTCCATTTCACTGGTTTACCCCCAGAGCTTCTAGAGCAATGAATGCAATTTGTCCTTTAGGCCCCATCTACACGATGCAAGTTTTCACTTGGCAAGTCACTTCTGCAAGTACTTGGCAAGCAGATTGCATCGTGTAGAATGCTTGCAAGGACTTGCGGCAGGTTTTTCAAGACTTCCATGCAAGAACTTGCCTAAAGAAAATTCGGATCGTGTAGAAACACAATCTTCCAATTTGCTAGAAGCTTTTTTTTTACTTGCATGCTTACAAACTGTCAGGTTCAAGATACTCAAAAAAGAAGCGAGTGCGATGTTTCAATATTTATTATTTTCTTCATTGCTTGCTATTTATTGAATTAAATTCTTCGCATTTTTTTTTATCAACATGGCTGTGTCAGAGGAGCAAATTGAAATAATTACTGAAGAATACCAGCAAAATGATTGCTTGTGGCAAAAGTCACACGTGAACTACAAAAACAAGCATAAACAAGTAAAGAAGTTTACATCGGCTAAGCCGACTGCGCACATGCCTATCCCTCAGCCTGAAATATGTTAAAACATTACCTTAACAAAAATTCCTGCCGTTTTCGTTGTTCTAGCTTGGATATCTATTTTTACGATATCTGTACTTCGATTTAGCTTCTCAAACTCGAGATTATTATTAAGCACAAAATTTTCGCGGATGGTGGGCATGGTCAAATTTTAACCGTTAGAGGACATTTTGTCTAGTTGCGAAATACTCAATTCAAAAAAGTGAAAATAAAATTTTTCTGAATTTCGCGAATGGTGGTCATGGTCAAATTTTAACCGTTAGAGGGTATGTTACATACTCCGTGCCAAACTTAATATACCCTTTCCTTCGGAAAAGGTATAAAAAGAGGCAGCTTACGAAGCCATTGCCGAAAAAACAAATTTGGAAAAGCTGGTTATAAGGCCCCATCTACACGATGCAAGTTTTCGCTTGGCAAGTTTTAGTACTTGTGTGCAAGAACTTGCGTGACCAATCCACACGATGCTAGTAAATTTTAGCTTGCAGCTTGCCTGAAAGTAATCTAAAGATGACTTGCACGCAAGTGCTTGGGCACATAGCCACACGGCGTTACTAAAAGTTGCTTTTCAGAAGCAATTTTTTTAGAACATGTAGCTTGCCAGCTTGAAGGTTTTTTCATTCAAGTAGAAGTTCTTGCCGCAAGTTTGCCAGTTGGTATAAAAAATCATATTTTAACCTAAAATAGCAAAAATGAATAAATAAATAAAGAAAGTTCTAGCAGCGGTGCTCATTTTGGAAGAAATAGAAAATTATAGAAAAAAACCAAAACGAACAATTTGGGCACGCAAATTCTTTTTTAGAGGAGACATAAATCCCTTTTATGAGAACTCAATGAAGGACCTATCAAATGAAGGTGAACAATTCAAAGTGCTTCCATTTCACTGGTTTACCCCCAGAGCTTCCAGAGCAATGAATGCAATTTGTCCTTTATAACCAGCTTTTCCAAATTTGTTTTTTCGGCAATGGCTTCGTAAGCTGCCTCTTTTTATACCTTTTCCGAAGGAAAGGGTATATTAAGTTTGGCACGGAGTATGTAACATACCCTCTAACGGTTAAAATTTGACCATGACCACCATTCGCGAAATTCAGAAAAATTTTATTTTCACTTTTTTGAATTGAGTATTTCGCAACTAGACAAAATGTCCTCTAACGGTTAAAACTTGACCATGCCCACCATCCGCGAAAATTTTGTGCTTAATAATAATCTCGAGTTTGAGAAGCTTAATCGAAGTACAGATAAGGTAAAAATAGATATCCAAGCTAGAACAACGAAAACAGCAGGAATTTTTGTTAAGATAATGTTTTAACATATTTTAGGCTGAGGAAAAGGTATGTGTGCAATCGGCTTAGCCGATGTAAACTTTTTTACTTGTTTTTGTAGTCCATGTGTGACTTTTGCCACAAGCACTCATTTTGCTGGTATTCTTCAGTAATTATTTCAATTTGCTCCTCTGACACAGCCATGTTGATAAAAAAAAATGCGAAAAATTTAATTCAATAAATATGTTAGCTAGCTATGAAGAAAATAATAAATATTGAAACATCGCACTCGCTACTTTCTTGAACCTGACAGTTTGTAAGCGTGCAAGTAAAAAAAATTCTTCTAGCAAATTGGAAGATTGTATTTCTACACGATCCTAATTTTCTTTAGGCAAGTTCTTGCATGGAAGTCTTGAAAAACCTGCCGCAAGTCCTTGCAAGCATTCTACACGATGCAATCTCCTTGCCAAGTACTTGCAGAAGTGACTTGCCAAGTGAAAACTTGCATCGTGTAGATGGGGCCTAAAACTCATTGAAAATAATTTCTTTTAAGAGCGCTTCCTCGCAAACATTTTAATTAAAATGTTAACCCATTTACGCTCAAACAAAAATCGGTGTTAAAACCCGAAAAACCAGTGTCAAAATATGCAGCAGCTGTGACTTTTATTTATTTTCTATTTTTAAAGTGATAACAATACCCATTCTTGTTCATGTACGAATTAACTTGACTCCAATACCAGTAAACTTTTAAGCGAAACTTAAAATGGTGTCGTTTATATATAATATATACACGGCAAGTGTACCCACCTCAAAAAAACTTTTCTCTCGGATATGTATGAAATTTGGTGGAGCTGTTGAGGCTGACCGGCTGGCGAGATACAGGGTGTCAAAGTTAGCAATTTTTTTTTTTTTGCAGGGCATATTTTGTTGCATTTTAACGAAACTAAAACGATATTTATGGGAAAATTTTTTGAATGTCTTAAAGAAAATTTTCTGAACTTTTCGAAAAAAGTAGTTAACAATTTTTTTGATAACGGGATATAAGAAAAATAGCGAATTTTTATTTTATTGCTCGATTTTCTACGAAACGGTATTCTTAAAACTTTTTTTAAGATTTAAAAAAATGCCCATTCCTTTACCTTTAAAATGATGTACCTACATATCATAATGTAATCTAAAAGATCAAGGCTTAAAACAAATCCCCTATTGAAAAAAGCTTCAATTTTTTTAATACAGAATACTAGAAAGATTTAATTCCTTCAAAGGAAAATGAAAAAAGTTTTCGACGTTGCTTTATGTAGTATTTCTGCGCATATGTAACTCAAGCAATGGATATCGCAAGGATGAAATGCAATAACTCCAATAAGGAGTAAATTACTTTTCCTGCTAACTCGTTTCGAACCGACATTATTTTCGCAGCAGTGAACAAGTTTTCCATAAAAATACATTTTTCCGAGGGTCCAAAATATGCACACTAATCAAAAGTAAAAAGTGTGAATTCCGGATGAACACAATCAATGAAATTACAATATCACACGGAACAACATAACGTATGAGTAATATTTTTAAATGCCCAGTTGGAAAAATATTCATGAAAGAGTAATGAATCATGCCTCTTAAGAGTGCTTTGCATGCATGCCTACCTTCCATGCCTCTTCATTTTTTTTTTATACAGGCTTGTCATAGGAAATCATGCATAGACAAAAACTGTTTGATTAATGCCTGAGAACCATGAAACATATCTTCCCTACTATGCATGAATCAATGATCCTGAGAACACAATAATCCAATTGCTGGAATTCGTTCGCATAAACAAGCAGTAACAATCCGATGTATGCAGGTTCAATCCCCGCTGCGGCAAGCGTAATTAATTTTTTTTTTGTGAATACTTACTTAGATAATAATATAACATTTCAAAATATTTCAAAACTTAGAGGAATAACTTGCTTTCATTCAAACATTAATGCAAAAATAAAAAAAAATATGTAAACTCTTCTTGTATGGATGACGTGTCTTACGACTGGATAGGAAACTTCAGTTTATAACTGCCAACTTGCTTTCTACCCTCCGCCCCCCCTAATTGGGTCAAACTTGACCACAAATTTGAAAATTTACTTTGCATCTTTCATCTTTCTAAGTCCCAATTTTTCCGCCTGCGACAGGAATCGAACTCGAGCCCTTCACGTTACAAATCGCAACACGCTCCCATTACGCTACCGAGAGATCTCATTCGCGAGTGCTACATTTAATATATTAACGTTCGAAAAAATCGAACTGTAGAGGCCTCGTATGTATGTACGGTATCTTTATAACATACATATTGTTTTGAGTGGATTTTCGATGTACTTAAGAAATTCAATGTTTTCAAGGATTCATGAATCAAACAGGATCATGAACGCATCAATCATGAATACTACGAGCATGCGTTCTTGCTTTACAACTGGAGAAGAAATGTTTCATGTGTTTTCAAGGAGCCGTGAATCATGCGTGATCATGAACGCATAGGTCATGAATTCTTGTTTTATAACAGGGTAAGGCACGAACCATGAGTAGGTACTACGGGCATGCGTGCTTGTTTTTACAACTGGGTGAAGCAAGTTACGTTGCTCATACGGCAGTGCGGCTCAGTTATAAAATAAGAAAGGCATTAGGGCGCCTGTACACGAGCGGTTGTTCGCGGCGTGTTTCAAAGTACACAGAAATGAATGGAAGCCTTCACACGAGCGTACGGGCGATGAGCGTTGACTAGCTGCGGTTTTGCGATTTAGAAGTATTCGTTGTATGTATTTGTGGATGTAAAAAATGAAAAATATCGCGGCAAACGTTATAAAAGGACCGCTTGCGGGAAAATGGACGCAGTTTTCGACGAACAATTTTTTTATTTGATTTTAACCCTCTATCATAATAATTGAAATAAGCGGAAAAACATTTTTTTTTCGTGTCCAAGGGTTTTATTAACCCTTTTCTGCATGAAATATTGAATAATTGGGACAAAATTTGTTTCGCTATAAATAGGTTCGTTAACCCTTTTACAGCTGTTTCCATAGTTGAAACGATACTGAAACTATATTTGATTTGTTTGAAAACTGATGAGTTTACGATTTGAAATTTGTTTTGCGGAAATTACATACTACACTAAGCAAAAATAATGGCTCAAAAAGGGAATTCTTCTTTGAAAGAAGTAAAATGCGTTCTATTGGGAATATTATGAATTTTCCGCCGCTTGTTTTATACATCATGCAGTAAAGGGTTATTAAAACTATTTAAAGCAATAAAGCTGAGCAAACGAAAACGCTTGACCGTATGTTAGTTCAAGAGACAAACATACAATCGCTCAGTCAGCCAGCCAGACAACGTGCCAGGCCGAAAAGAGCGAGTCTATTTTTAGCTTTAATTTGGAAAAATTTCATTTTAATTATTTAATATTTGAAGCAGTAAAGACTTAATTAAACCATTTATTGCAAAAAGAATTTTTTTATTAGTACCTATACAGGAGCATTCCACAGAAAATTATACTTTTGTCCCGTAAAAACAGGTAAAAACTAATATAATTACACAAAAATTTTGGAAAACGCACCTTATATCCTGTTAAGTATCTTAATTTTAGTGCATTCAAATAATTTTTCCACTATTTAAATATAAAAAATATCATGAATATTATTTTTCCCGTACGTGCAATGCTCCGAAATCTTTTGGTAATTAAAATCCATAGGTCCATGAGCTTTTTTGTTTGCATTTCATTGAGGCTTTTTTTCCTGGAAAAACGATTGTATTCTCTTACCCATTGACCGCATCAAAATAATTGAAATCTCAGATTGAAGTGCTTTTCCCCTTTATTTTGTTCTTCTTCTTGCATTTTAAAAGTCCCCGCCTATCCCGAGATCCGCAAAATGCGACCAATTCCTCCATTTTGTCTTATCAGTTGCATTCTCCGCAGTACACCCTCGAGGTCCCATTTTACTGTATCCATCCAACCCTGTTTCGGCCGCCCTCGTTGTCTGTTTTGCCTTTTAATTTACGAAGAAAAATATACCATTTGATTGAATATTAAGTCGAAACTCATATTTAAAGACTTCCTTAAAGTATATTTCTCATCTCAAAAACAGTTTTTCCCTACAGCGAATTAATATTCTAGTTTCTGAGAAGATTTTTGAGTGCAATCAAAGAGAATTTCGTACTTCAAAGAATTCACATAAAACGCAATCGTAGCAAAAGATTTAGAAAATCTTATCATCACTACATCAAAAGTCCATTAAAATCCTTTAATGCTATTTAAATTTCCATGTGAAAATTGTTATCCTTTATGGTGAAATGTATTTAATGTATTTGAAATGAAAATAAGCAATTTTCAGATTCAACACAATCAACTACCAAAATCACATTAAGTCGTTGACAAATTACATGCGGGGCATTTGTGGGAGGCAAGTATACCCTAAGGATTTATCGGGAGCATTCGTCTCTTGGAAATTTTCCAATTTCACATTAGCATTTTCCGCTTTAGTTTCCTCCCTCGGCCCAATGCCCCGTCGTCGTAACGTTACTTCTAAACAATTAATTTCCCCTCAAATTTAGCAAGCTTCAGCACTCCAGAATTAGTGATTCTTTTCATTGTGCTAATATTTGTTGTCTTTCTACACCTAATTTAAGCCAATTTCTTTCCCTTTTTATTCGTTCGCTTTCTTGTTCTTGTTCTTCTTCTCTTATCTGATTTATTTTTCTCCTTCTGGCGCATTCTTTTCTCTCCGTCGTCTTCGATGTCTAGAGATTTCACTATTTTGTATTGTATTGCTGTCTCCAAGCGGATGACCCATTCTCCTAGAATATGCTTGTATTGTCATGTTGGATCTTTGGGGCGTTGGGCGCGATTGGGGCTTTTAGCATTCATCGAATACTTTGATTATTTCTTTTAGCACCCGCTTTCTCCGATTTCCTTTCTCTTTTGATAATATCGCAGTGCAATAAATTACCATTGAGACTACGACTGAGAGTGTCATTGTGCTGTTGCTCTGTACGACCAACCGCCCGCCCGCCCGTCCGTCCGTCCGTTTGTCTGTCTGCCGGTCTGTCTGCCAGTGCGTGTTAGCTTCTGCTCTTTATCTTCAATTTTTATTGTCATTGATGCTCGGTTCAGTTTCTTAAGACGTCAACAGCAGTGATTGCCTTTACACATCGCATATTTAAAGGCTCATTGAAGAGATTTCTTGAGCGGACGGACGTTGCCGCGGTCAAAGACCTTTCATCCGGTGCGGTAAAAAAAAGGAATTCGTTTCTCTTTCAAAATTAGTTACAAAGATGCGTTGGACCTATGACAACAAAATCTTTTGATTATTTCTTGGGGCTTAGTTATTGTAATGGAATTCATGATTTCCCAATTTAAATAAAAAACAAGTAAGAAAGCTAAAGTCGGTCAAGCCCGACTTTGAAATACCCAGCGTCCCGACATTATGAGCGCACTATGTTTTGCTTCTCTATTTGTGGGCGTGGCAGTGGGAGGGCCACATAAATTATTTCCCTACACCTTTCATTCGCCTTGGTGAACCTATGTTGCGAATTTGAAGCTTCTACGCCTTTTACTTCGCAAGTTACGAAAATTCTCCATTTGTGGGCGTGGCAGTGGGCGGGCTACATAAATTTTTGTTCCTACACCTTTTATTTGCCTTGGTCAATCTATGTTGCGAATTTAAAGCTTCTACGCCTTTTACTTCACAAGTTACGAAAAATCTTCATTTGTGGGCGTGGCAGGGGGCGGGCCAGATAAATTTTTTGCCTACACCTTTCATTTGCCTTGGTCAACCTATGTTGCGAATTTAAAGCTTCTACGGCTTTTACTTCACAAGATACGAAAAATCTCCATTTGTGGGCGTGGCAGTGGGCGGGCCATATAAATTTTTTTCCTACACCTTTCATTCGCCTTGGTCAACCTATGTTGCGAATTTGAAGCTTCTACGCGTTTTACTTCACAAGTTACGATAAGACCTTATTTGTGGGCTTATTTTTGGGCGTGGCTCACGGAGGGCGGCGTCAATTTTTTTCCAGGATATGTACCTTTTTGTAGTTTACCAGTACACCAAATATCAATGAAATGTGTTGAGTGGTTCGCTAGTTACAGGCATTTTACTGAAAACACATTATATTCATTTGTGGGCGTGGCAGTGGGCGAATGTCTCCCATTTTTACTTAGGATCATACTCGAATTCCGATATACCTGTGTGCCAAATTTCGACTTGATTGGTCTAGCCGTTTCGGAGGAGATCCGACACGGACGGACGGACAGACGGACAGACGGACAGACGGACAGACGGACAGACGGACGGACGGACGGACAGACGGACATGTCTAAATCGATTCAGTTTTTGATCCTGATCATTTCTATATATATATGTCTATATCTCCGGAGCTTAGTTCTCCCTGTTACAAGATTCGCACAAAACTAATATACCCCGCTTACGCTGGGTATAAAAAAAATGATAAGAAAGAAGCGAAGACTGATGAGTTTCTCAAAATAGCTGTGTGTGATCTTTGACTTTGTTTTGAAGGGAGATCTTGCCGGAAGCACCAATGAAATAATAAAAATTAAATATTAATTTAAACAATTTCTTTCTAAATTCGCAAATTAAACTCCGTGCGTTAAAAATAAAAATCTCATAAGAATTTAATTCCCATTTTGCATGATCGAAGTACATAATTGCTTGCATGCAAATTTCGGTTTACCAAGACTATAGCGCTAGCAACCGGTTTTTCCATAACAAAACGAACAATGAGAGTGAAGAGAGTGAATTAATCGATGAAAATAATTTGTGGCAATAAACCCACGAAATAATAATTGTGCGGAGAAAGCAATAAAGCTGAGCAAACGAAAACGCTTGACCGTAGTTCAAGAGACAAACATACAATCGCTCAGTCAGCCAGCCAGACAACGTGCCAGGCCGAAAAGAGCGAGTCTATTTTTAGCTTTATTTTGGGAAGCTTTTTCGTTGCTTTTCTCTTGCTGCATTATTGCTGCATGCCGTTGAGCTTTTTTGCCTCGTCGGGGAAGAAAATGTACATTTTGCGCCGATCGGACAAGTCGCCTTCGATAGCTCAGTTGGTAGAGCGGTGGACTGTAGTTCTGATATCGCAATATCTGGGTTTGATCAAGCTCTGGTTTGGTTTGGCCTTCGTCTCTGGTTCACGCTAGGATGAAATGACAGATATCCATAGGTCGCTGGTTCAAATCCGGCTCGAAGGAGGAGTTTTTTTTCCTGCGTCGAATTTTTTTTTATTTTCTTACATTTCTTCCAAGCAAATCATTCGTTTTTTCTTTAACAAATAAATGCATTAATGATTCAAGAAGTTGGAAATTATGTGCACACGATGCAATACGTGTCTGCGTACGTGCGATGTTTAATTCAATCACAGCCGAAAACACAATGTTCGTTTGTCTAAGCGTCGACTTGGGGGTTTAATTACGTCGGAAATCGGAAAGTGGAAAAGGGAAAAGAAAACGGAAACGAAAACGAACACGAACGCAAACGAAAACGTGAAAAGAGAAAAAGAAAGAGCAAGAGCAACGTATGAAAAGCGAGCTTTAATTTAATTAGCTACGCTGTACGCGGAATAAGAATCACAGTTCGAATCAGCATTGGATTCGGAGTCCGGATCACAATCAGCATCAGCATCAGCATCAGAATCGGAATGCGCTGCAGTTGCGGTGCGTTGCGTCGTGGCGCTGGGATGTGAAAGCACTTTTAATTTACGATACTTTGACAAACAGATCAGGTTTCATGGGACCCACGAAGAAGCCAGCAGCAAGAAGCCAGAAGCCAGAAGCCAGCAGCCAGAAACCAAAAGCGAGAAATCTCTGCATCACGTGCAATGTACGAGTGCCAAAAGCCAAGCCAATCTAACCCAATCCCATCCAAGTTAAGTCGGGGCGCGCATAATAGCGATGAAACCTAATAAAGCTGCCGAGAGCATGGCTTCAGGTATCTTCATACCTATGCTGCCTCTGCAGCTCCTCAGTTCCTCAGCAGTCACAGCTTCTCATCTGCACATGTTCTTCATCGCTGGTGCTTAATTGGCATCTTTTTCAAAATTGTTATTTGTCGCAAATACATTCATTTGTCTAACGTTATCTTCAAAATGAATTGCCTTCTTATTTAGTACCATTCTCCACCCCCCACTACGGTCTCTGGTCGCAGAATTGCGTGCTCAACGTTTAGCGAAGTCTAGTTGACTTTTTGTTCTTCTTTGAAATCCCTTCTGTAAATATTTCATTTAAATTGCGTTGTCCTTTCGCAATGATTTCTGAGCAAGAGTTATGCTTTTCATTTTGATTCTCAACTTTTTCCATTAATGAAACTCTCTAGAACATAGAGAAAACAAGTAAGAAAGCTAAAGTCGGTCAAGCCCGACTTTGAAATACCCAGCGCTCCGACAATATTGGCGCACAATGTTACGAAAAATCTCCATTTTTGGGCGTGGCAGTGGGTGGGCTACATACAATTTTTTCTGCACCTTTTGTTCACCTTGGTCAACCTATGTTGCGAATTTGAAGCTTCTACGCCTTTTACTTCACAAGTTACGATAAACCCTTATTTTTGGCCTTTTTTGTGGGCGTGGCTCGAGGAGGACGGCGTCCATTTTTTTCCAGGATATGTACCTTTTCGTAGTTTACCAGTGCACCAAATATTAATGGAATGTGTTGGGTGGTTCGCAAGTTACAAGCATTTTACTGAAAACACAATAAATTCATTTGTGGGCGTGGCAGTCGGCGGATGTCTCCCATTTTTACTTAGAACCATACTCGGACCCCGATGTAACTGTGTGCCAAACTTCGACTTGGTTGGTCCAGCCGTTTCGGAGGAGATCCGACCACGGACGGACGAACAGACGGACATGTTTAAATCGATTCAGTTTTTGATCCTGATCAAGAATATATACATATATATGTTTATATCTACGGAGCTTAGTTCTGGATGTTGCAAGATTTGCACAAAACTAGTATACCCTGCTTACGCTGGGTATAAAAATGAAAGGACTTCTGACAGGTGTTACATGGCTGTTGTTATTGTTGTGGAGGATTTAATGAATTTTATAAACGCGCAGCTAATCAAGTGTGAGCCAAGGGGATTTCACACGCCACATTTGAGAGCCACGTTTTACGGGGGAGAGCAGAGAGTGATTAAAGAACAAGGAACGCAGAACGTGTTTTTTTTTTCAAACAACCTCTGTCGAATGTAGAAAATTTTTGTTGCGTTTTAAAGGCTGAAAAGTTTTATTGTCACTAATGAAAACGCTTTCAAAATCATGAATAAAGAATAACAATTTTCCTAAAAGCTTTTTAGGCTACTCAAGAAAACAACGAAAGGGTTGGAAATTCTTTAAGATGGCGGGTGAATATACGAAGAACACTCAAAATAAAAAGCATTGAAAATATGTATGTACCTGGAAAATTAAGCTGTAGAGCCGTCAAACTTTTAAAGGGCATAGAAAAAATAAAATTTAGGAGGAAATAGATATGAAAGATTGACATTTTTCCATGCGTACACTTACAGAAATTGATTTAAATTTTTTCTGCTTCTAAAAATACCCTTTCCGGCGTCCTTTATTCTCGAAAATTGCTTCAATTTATTGTTTCGAATGACACGTTTTTGCCGCTAGATGATCTGCTCGTAATGTTAAAGATAAGAATTTGTATTATGTATCTTAAATTGCCATTGTCCGAAATTCTATTGCACGTTTTAGCATTGCTTTTCACGTATTTTGTGTCCTTTTCTCCTTAAAAGCAAATAGAAAAATTTTACCAGTGCCATTTCATAAGATATAAACTTGGTTATTTATGTCTTTGAGCGAAATTGCCCTGTCATCGAGATATGTGTGTATGAAGTTACTTTCGGCAGATGTTGTCGCAAGCACGTATGCCCTTGGCTTACATGGATTTCTTGCCACTTAAATTGGATCTGACCAAAAAACAAATGCGAAACATTTCAGGCAGTCTGACAGTCCTCTAAAGCTCATTATTAAGCTGCTTCGAAATTGTTTATCAGTTATTTTTGATCGAAAGAAAGAAGGCGGTAGGTTTAATTGTTCTCAGTGTAACGTCTCAATTTTCTTCGAAAAGTTTTGATAAAGAAATTAAATTTGAACTATGCACGATACTGAAACGAACATGACGATCCTAATGAAAAAAGGTCCTTCTTTACAAATTTGCTCGTATTCATGCATCATTGAACTCAAAGTGGTCTAAAGCTATTATGTGCCAATCCTCCTTTTGATTCTCCTTTTTGTTGACAATTTCACTTACATATATGCCACCCACTTTCCCATTTTCAAATATTTTTCTGTAATCTCTTAAAATCTCTTGTGAGACTAGTTTTTGTCTTTTTTGAAAGGGCTCATGTTTTCACGCTTGAAATGCGGCCATAGTAGAATGCGCGCATAGTTAAGGTCTTTAAGAAAGGGTGGAGAAAAATACTAGAATAAAAACTTTTCAAAAAATACATAATTTTAAAAACATAAAAATTAAAAAAAAAAATGAAAATTAAAAAAAATTGAAAATTAAAACAAAAATTAGAATTTAAAAAAAAAATTGAAAATTAAAAAAAAATTAAAATTACCGAACAAAAATTTAAATTTAAAAAATGAAAATTAAAATTTTTAAAAATTAAAATTTAAAAACAAATGAAAATATAAAAAAAATGTTGACCTAAATTAAGCAGACAACTCACAGTGGTGGAGTACGCTTTCAATGTACGATCCCTGATGATCAGTGATGACCATTACTACAGACAAACGTCCGAAAAATGTTAGTGTATAGTACAACAAAAACATAAAAATACAAAAACTAGCTTCTCTTCTGAAAAAAAGCGGCACAGAGCCTACTCGTTCGGTATCATTTTTAAAACTCTCTCTTCATATACGTACACGAACTTCTATTTTTTGCTTCTCTTTTGCCTTTTTGAATGCCTTTTGTGCATGGCTGCTGATGATGGCTAATAAAATAAGCCGAAATATTGGAGAATAAAAATACAAAAAGATAACAAAACGTCTTGTTAATAAAATCTTTTTTTCTAGTACGGCCAAAGCCTAAACAATCATTAAAAAACGAAAATTTGTAAAAAATTCAACATTTAAAAAAATACAAATTAAAACAAAATTCAAAATTTAAATAATTTTCAAATCGTAAAAAAATACAAAACTTAAATAATTCAAATATAAAAAAATACAAAACTTAAATAATTCAAATATAAAAAAACTGAAAATTTAAAAAACTAAAAGTTAAAAGAAATAAAAAGTTCAGAAAAATTCAAAATTTTAAAAAGTATCAAAATTTAAAAAAGTATCAAAATTTAAAAAATAACAAGTCAAAACAATTAAAAATTGAATAATATGAAATAAATGAATAAATTAATGAAAAAATTAATAAATAAATTAAATAATAAATTAAAAAATCAATTAATAAATAAGTTAATAAATAAATATATAAATTTATAAATTAATAAATTAATAAATTAATAAATTAATAAATTAATAAATTAATAAATTAATAAATTAATAAATTAATAAATTAATAAATTAATAAATTAATAAATTAATAAATTAATAAATTAATAAATTAATAAATTAATAAATTAATAAATTAATAAATTTATAAATTAATAAATTAATAAATTAATAAATTAATAAATTAATAAATTAATAAATTAATAAATTAATAAATTAATAAATTAATAAATTAATAAATTAATAAATTAATAAATTAATAAATTAATAAATTAATAAATTAATAAATTAATAAATTAATAAATTAATAAATTAATAAATTAATAAATTAATAAATTAATAAATTAATAAATTAATAAATTATAAATTAATAAATTAATAAATTAATAAATTAAAATTAATAAATTAATAAATTAATAAATTAATAAATTAATAAATTAATAAATTAATAAATTAATAAATTAATAAATTAATATAATAAATTAATAAATTAATAAATTAATAAATTAATAAATTAATAAATTAATAAATTAATAAATTAATAAATTAATAAATTAATAAATTAATAAATTAATAAATTAATAAATTAATAAATTAATAAATTAATAAATTAATAAATTAATAAATTAATAAATTAATAAATTAATAAATTAATAAATTAATAAATTAATAAATTAATAAATTAATAAATTAATAAATTAATAAATTAATAAATTAATAAATTAATAAATTAATAAATTAATAAATTAATAAATTAATAAATTAATAAATTAATAAATTAATAAAATTAATAAATTAATAAATTAATAAATTAATAAATTAATAAATTAATAAATTAATAAATTAATAAATTAATAAATTAATAAATTAATAAATTAATAAATTAATAAATTAATAAATTAATAAATTAATAAATTAATAAATTAATAAATTAATAAATTAATAAATTAATAAATTAATAAATTAATAAATTAATAAATTAAAAATTAATTAGTATATTAAATATAAAATAGATAAATAAATAAAAATTTTTGAAAATTATTTTAATAATTTTTAAATTAAAAAATATTTTTAAAAACTTTTATTTTCAAAAATAATAAAAAAATTTTTTTAATGAAAAAAGAATTAAAAAAATTAAGAAATAAAATAAAAGCAAACAGAAAAGATCCCACATGATTTAAGATTACAAAAAAACAAGTAAGGGTGTTATAGTCAGTCGAGCCTGATAATAAAATACCCGACACAAACACACATGTTCAAATAATTTTAAATTTCAAGAGGTGTTTAAGGCCATCAGGTGCCCCATATACCGACTTTTGTTGAATTTCTTTATGAAAACCGCCCTTTTGCCACACCCACTTTTCCAATTTTTTTGATTTCTAATCGGAGGTCTTAATATATGCTCAAATTCTAAGTTTCAGTGGAATATCTCAAAAAAATCCGATTTTGGGGCAGTTTTGAGATTTTTGTGACAGACCCTAGTACTGGAGGTACCCTTAATAATGGATCTATAAAAATTTTTTTTGGAGAGGATGTTTATGGCTACAAAGGAAGCATAACTGCCAAATTTCGTTCAAGTCCCATTTGAATTTCGGGTGTAGGAGAGAATTTTCGAAAAACACCCTTATGCCACGCCCACTTTTCCAATTTTTTAAAATTGAATAACTTGACTTCAAAAATGTTCAACTATCAAATTTCATCAAAATATCTTGAAAAACTTCGATTTTGAGGCAGTTTTTGTGATTTTCATAACAGACCCTAGTACTGGAGGTACCCTAAAAATGGTCCGATCGGGTCCATTCTCGAACTTGTTCTTACTCATGTGCCTGTGAGTACGCATACTAAATTTCATCAAGATAGCTCAACTCCGTCGATAAGAAAACTGTATACAAACAGACGGACAGACAGACAGACGGACATGGCTAAATCGAATCTCCTGGTGACGCTGATCATTTCTATATATATTTTGTATGGTGTATCTCGACTGGTTCTGGGTGTTACAAACAACCACACAAACGCAATATACCCTCGACACAGAGTGTGTCGGGTATAATAACGTCAAGTCGTTGTACTCATATCCACGAATGGAAGCGCATAAGTTCATTCCCGAAACGCTGATTGACAAACCATGTTATGCGTTGGATAAAGGAACACGCTCTTCATCGTCTATTGACCTTTCCACTTTGGGAGTCAAACAATGAAGTTGAACCCTGAAAATCCGACGAACTGGATTTCTAGTTGTCATAATTGTCATTGAACTTGAATCGTTATGATAAATGTTCCTTCATGCTTTTTTCGTTTCTTCGTTTCTTTCGCTCGTTCCTTCGTTGTGCTTGATGCTTGCCTTCTTGTTTGTTTCTTCTGCTCACACAGAATCCGAAGGAAAACTGAGTTTTCGGTCAACACATTGTGCAGAGCTAGTGTAAATATTGTGACATGTTTTGATTTAAATTTTGAAAATTCATGCTTAAGACAAACGTTTCCTTTGCTTCGGAGTTCACATGAAAATATATCGACATTCAAAAAAAACTACTCATGGGAATCATACTTAATCCTCATATGTCCATATTTCAAGTTTTTTTTTGTCATATTTTCAAATAAAAAATTCAATCGAAAAATTCTTTTTTATGCTTCCTTAATAAGCGCAACAGATGAAATCGGATTTGTAGGTTTTTTTTAACTGTAAAGCGCTTTAAAAGATTTAAAAATCTATTCACATTTTTACTAACAGATTTCAAAATATTTGAATGAAATGTTCAAGGATAGGTTGCGGGATTAACACACATTTACATGGAATGAATCTAGCCTGCTGTAAATCCGACTTATCTCCATTCAATCCGCTCCTTGTCACATAAATACTAGTACAATTTTCTATTTATTTGACAACCGATGTGTCATTAAAGAATAAACAATTCCCACATAAAAATTCTCAAGAGTGTACCTCATGTGGTCAGCAGGGGGCCAATTGTCCCATGATTTCTGAGCAAGGGAAAAGTAAAACAAAAACATACCCTTCAAAGGTCGACCCTTAAGTTGACACTCATGGTCTGGTCGATTCCCATAGATAAAATATTGCAGATTTTGACTAGTCATCACTTTTAGTAAATTATTACTGCAGGCCATTTACTCTGCGGTCTGAATGAATTAAAATGCTATGTGAAAATTCGATTACGCTCTGCAGCTTATGCTTCTTTTTAATTTTTTTCTCCGATTGGTTAAAATGTAAAATACAAGCCAAATGAAAAAATCTCATTTCAGTGAAAATGTATTTTGGGAAAGAGAATGCGCTTGGACGAGTAAGTGAGAGAGAGAGAGAAAGAGCAAGATAGAGAGAGAGAGAGAGCGAGAGAGAGAGCGAGAGAGAGAGCGAGAGAGAGAGCGAGAGAGAGAGCGAGAGAGAGAGCGAGAGAGAGAGCGAGAGAGAGAGCGAGAGAGAGAGCGAGAGAGAGAGCGAGAGAGAGAGCGAGAGAGAGAGCTAGAGAGAGAGCGAGAGAGAGAGCGAGAGAGAGAGCGAGAGAGAGAGCGAGAGAGAGAGGAGAGAGAGAGCGAGAGAGAGAGCGAGAGAGAGAGCGAGAGAGAGAGCGAGAGAGAGAGCGAGAGAGAGAGACGAGAGAGACAGAGAGAGAGGAGGAAAACGAGAATCATACAACAAAATGTTTTTGTTTTCTGAAAGAATTTATTTTCAAAATAAAAATAAAGATTTTTTTGTTGACTGTTTTCTATGAAATTCCTAGAATTCTTGATTTCATTACAATATTTGTGTATGTAGGTACTTATGTATGTATTTTGTAATCTTAAGCTTAAAATATGATAGTGTGAATTATGTAAATTTTTATTTACGTGTCAAATGCATATACTTATGTCCATGGCAATCGCCCAGAAAATGTTTGAAAACTCGAAATTGAAATTCATTCCAATAAACATACATGGTTTTTTTTGTTATGTGCAGAAGAGAGCAGAATAGAGAAAAAGTGAGCAGAAGAGAAGAAGAGAGCTGAAGAGAAGAAGAGAAGAAGAGAGAAAGAATGGCAAATGAGGGGGAAAAGAGAGGGAGAAGAGTGAGGGAGAAGAGAGAGGGAGAAGCGAAAAGAAGAAGCGAAAAGGAGAAGAGAAAAGGTGAAAAGAGGAGAGGAGAGAGGGAGAAGAGTGATGGAGGATAAAGAGGGAGAAGAGAGTGGGAGAAGAGAGTGGGAGAAGAGAGAGGGAGAAGAGAGATGGAGGAGAGAGAGGGTGAAGAGAGCGGGAGAAGAGAGAGGGAGAAGGGAGAGGGAGAAGAAAGACATGCTCGAAAATGTGCATAGCACAAAGTATGAAGTGCACAGCACGATGCTAATGCACGAGATCTGTCTTCATTTCCTAATACATGTCCTAGGATGTGCCGTGGTATGTAAACTGGGTTCGCTGTGTACCTATAGCACTGGTATATAAAAATAATAAAAAGCTGCCTTTGCTTTGATCGCTTTGTTCCATACACAAGCTGGATATAAAATGTATGTATACCGGGCTTATGACATAGTACACAGTTTGTGAATCAATATGAAACGGTCTTTTAAAAAAATTATTTTGGCATATCTACTTGGTCATAGACTTCGTGGCCAGACACCAAACCAGCCGACTGGGTAGAGAGAGAAAAAAGATAAGCGAGATAAGCGAGAGAGAATCAAAATTTAGAATAATTAAATTTCTTTGTTTCTGGGCTTTCTTGATTTACAAAGGCGATGAGAAAAGGACATATGAGAATTTCATGATCAAAAAACTATACTTGGCCTATGTGTATTTTTAAGAATAAAAAAGATCGCTGAAATGTTAAGCGCCCAATTCGACATGCACTGCAGATTGTTTTATAAAAACAAACAAAAAATAAAAAAAACATCGACAATAATCGGCGGAATAATTTCAAAATTTGTGAGTTATTTTTCAGCATATGTTGCTAATAAAAACAGAATTATTATTTCATTTGTTTCTTGTGCAATAATAATTGCCATGGTCATCTGAGAATATTTGAATTTTTGCGCGAGCAATTCATGATTTCGAAGATTCATATTGTCAGACGATGCACACATGCGTGTAGAGTAGGGCAATAAATGAAATCGATAAAAATGAAAAACGAGCAGAAGAAGAAGCTCTTCCTTCTGTGGTGCTAACTTGATTCCAATTGTTTATTAATTTTCAATTTGCGCGCTAACACGTGGCATAAATTATTCCACCAACGATTGTCGTAATTAAAGCCTAGACATTGATTACACTACACCGGCGTAAATCACAGCGATCGATTTTCCTCTTTCTGGCTTGCCTTCCTATTTTCCCACTCCCACTTTTTCTCTCTCTATGTCACTCTCTTTCTCTTTATTGTTGTTGTTGTTGTTGTTGTTGTTGTTGCTACTGTCGGTTTATGCGTTTTGATTGAATGATTAGTGATGCCGCTGATGAAGCCGCTCGTTAAAATAGCCGCAACAAAAATTGCCTGCTCTTTTGGATTTTTGAGGGTTTTTTTCTTATTTTTTTTTTTTTGATTTGTTTATTTTTTCTTTTGACTTTTCATTTCTAATTCGCCTTTGCGTACACAAAACGCTTGAATGGGCTCATCAAAGTTCAGTTGGTTAACACCTGCCGGCAATATTGGCGATTGCGGTTGAACATTTTATAGTCGAATCGATCCGTTGTTACTGTTCCGCTTGCAGCGAACGTTTTCCAAACTTGAATATGAAAATTCGTTTTCAGTCGTTTTCGATTTGTTTACTTTCTCTCCTTTTTAAGTTTTTTTTTTTTTTTTTTGTTTTTCTTTTTTCCGTTTTATTGTTACGAGAGCAACGTAAATCAGGAAAATTGCCTCGGGTGCTGAAATGCAGAAGAAATGCTTCACAACCGAAAAGGCGAGTTGAAAATTTTCATCTCGTAGAGATACCTGTGTGTAAATGTTACTATGGCTGCCAACTAAAATGAATGACTCATGGTAATCATCATCTTCAGATCGAAGTCATTTTGAGTACTTTGACCCCAAACCTTTCAGTATGCCAACGTCAGAATAAAGCTTTGTCTTGCATTCATGAGTCTGTCCTAGATTGCTGCAGAACGGATTGCACTGGTTCGTTGCAACGTTACGGTCGAAAACGATTGCCACTTAAGACTGAAAAGCATTTGTCTTTGCAACGGATCGATAAGCAAGGAAGCTCATAGAGCATCCAAGTAAAGCGTATGCTGTCACTTTTCCCTAGCGTCTGCCTGTGCGGGTGTGTATGTGTGCTGTTTGTTCGTGGCTCAGTTACGTGTGAGACGGCAGGTACAATCAGGTAAGGCGATAAGCAATAAAGGCTTAGACATCATCGCATTGTAAGTCACATTCGTGCGTGTCATACCATGGAAAAGCTTCAAGGTTTATCACTACACAAAAGAGCGATGGTTATCATTTTCTCATTCAGATGACGCTTTTGATTTCGATGCTGTTTTTTCATTTCCGTTTCCATTGATTCGATTGAATTGATTCGTTTATATTTATATCGAGCGGCCTTTGATGTAATATAGTATTTATTTTGCCATTCCAAAAATAGTTCAACGTGCCCACGCGGATATTGCGGAATAAATTTATTTATAGTTAAAGTGTTTTGTTCTTAAAAGCTTCCAAGAAAATTCCGCTTATAAAATCAAAATTTCTATTTAATAAAAAGAAAACAATATTTGCTTTTACGAGTGGCACAATTAAAAAAGAAAACTCTGAATCACAGAATGAGAATCTAAAAAAAAAAAAAAATATATATATATATATATATATATATACATATATCCTTGTAATGGGCTCTACGCAGATATGTAAGAAGTATAGAGCTCGTTCTTGTGCAGAAAGTAAATCAGAGTTGAAATTTCGATGACAGGTCGAAAGAAATGTAGAAAATGTATGATTTAAATGCAACCCTGAACATCCGATTGCTTTTAATCTGCGTATTCGTTGAAGTATTAGAAGTAACTCAAAGTACTTCTTCGTTTTTTTTTTGCATGTGTTTAGTATAGGAAGTTTACTTACTGCATATCTGCACAGAGCCCATACCTATAGAGTTCCCAAATTCCCACGGACATCGTGCGTATGAGTAACGCAATATTATAAGTCTAAAACTAAAGAAATACACAAGCACATCTCCTTGGAGCTCTAGTCGCACATAAAATTGCTTTACTGCGACAGCTATAAGTACACTTTTCAGTCCTTCGGGGCCCTTATTTACAGAAAAATGTTACTGTTTATCCTGCTGGCATGACAG
>CM035808.1:37576842-37590165 GCA_020466095.1 Chlorops oryzae
ATCTGGCAACGCTTGCATGTACTATACATTAACAGATAAATGTTAAATCAGAGTAAATAGAAAATAAAAGCTGATAAACAGTTTTATCATCAATTTTGCATTCCTCAGGAAATGATTAAAATAAAAATTTATATACAAAAGTAAATCAAGACAAAATCTCGTGCTTCCAAATCGGCTACAACTTCGATTCTTTGGAATGATTCCAGCCAAAGAAAAAAGGAAAGAAATTCATCAAAATTATTATGGTTTGTTGCCACTTATAGAATGAAATCAATCTTAAGCAAACAAACGAGGAAATACTCGCAACAATTTCCTCCTTCATCGCGTTCTGAACTCTCTTTTCCTCTTTTGTTTCGCCCCCCCTTATTAGTGATCAACACAGTGGAGTAGGAAAAAAAACTGCTCTACATTTGATGCGGGCGAAAATAAAATGTGTCATCGTACACTGCCACCAGTGTTACTCATCGCTACGCCACCGCCGCCTCCACCACCGACGCAACGAATCCAACACACAATCGTATCGAATTCAACAAGTGTATTTTTATCAGGGGCCAGTGATATCTGTTCGGCATGTGCCCACTTCAAAAAAACATGAGTGCGTTGGCACACAAACTACACGTAACAAAAATCGCACATTGCCCATGGAAAGACCACGAGCAAGTCATCATCCGAGTGAGCTTCACGCGCTCCATGGATAGCTGGCCAGGGCCGCTAAATATGTAAGTGCTTGTGTTTATTCGGCGAATTCATTCGCAATGCAAACTTTCGCACAACCCTTCATACATCTATACATCGAAGTACATACATACATATGCATGTATATTAGGGTGGGTCGTTCTTATATGAAAAAAAAAAAAAGTTGTATGATCGCGTTGGAATAGTAAAATTATGTTTCCTTATGTATAAAAAATAATTTTGTGTAAAAAAAAATTCAAAATAAGCGGCATCTTCATACCGCGCAAGCGGATTGAAAGCTGAAAAAAAAAAATTTATATGAGATTTTTCCGACTTCAATGATAAAATTTAGAATTTCTCAGCTTTAATCTCATTTTTTAAATACATTATGTTCCCAGATATTTTTGGTCATAAAACTATCTTTCAAAGGAAAGCAACGAAACTACGATCGACCAAAATTTTACGGAGATATGGTCGGAGAAACTCAGACCTGAGGAAATTGCTCCAAGACATGCCAAAAATGTGTTCGAACCTATCAATTTTGTAACCCATTTGGAAGAAGGCATATTGCCATTTCAAAAAAAATCTTCCTTGAAGAAAATCGGTTATTTCATAAGGTTGTTATAACAATTTATATATTTATCTATTTATCGGTTTCATTTCAGAACGTGCCCTGAATAAAAAGTCCATGAAAGTTTAAAATCCTTCTACTTGAGCTCGAACAGGAAAAAACAACGCTCAATTACGATTCTAGATTTTTTAAATCGGTTCACAGAAACCAAAGTTACACGGCTTTGAAATTGGACAATTTATTATTTTTTAAATCCTGTGTTAGTTAAAAAAAAATTCCGAAAAGTATACTACATTTTTTTTTTTGATTCGATAATGAGCTCTTGTTTGGGAAAAATATATAGCAAAGTCAACTTACTTCAACTTTAAACCGCTTGGGAGGCTCAAAAATTCAGCATTGCTTGATTTTTTTAATCAATAAGTATTAATTCAATACTCTTGTAAATTGTGGATGTAGGAGGCATTTCTCCAAACCAATCCTCTAGCTACGCCCGCTTTTTTAAATTTTGTAAATAAGCTCAAACTGAAAATTTAATCAAAATATCACAAATATACAAACAGATCAGTTTTCGTGATTTTCATAACAGACGCTTGTACTGGAGGGATCCCTAAAAACAATCCGATCAAGCCCATTTCTCGAACATGTTCTTGTTCATAGCTCCCGAAATCTCCATCCCTTTAGTCAAGATTGCTCAACTCCTTCGATAAGAAAACTGTAACAGACCGATATGGCTAAATGGAATTTCCTGAAGATACTAACTAGTGATGCCACGAATATTCGGCCACTATTCGGTATTCGGCCTATTCGGCGTCATTTTTCAGTATTCGGTATTCGGCCGAATAGTTAAAATATTCGGCCGAATACCGAATAGTAGAAATAACTTATTAAAAAAATCAACACTAACTAAAAATTAAATTTTTCTCACAATAACGTAAAAAAACTTAATTAACGAGAACTAAAAATACAGCAGATTTGCATTTTATTCTTTAGAAATATTAAATGTACGCTAGCTTCTTCTAAATTTTCTTCGAAAACATTATAAACAGTGGGCAAATTTTTCAGCGGCAGCTTTTGTCTTGACTCCAGCTAGTCGCGAGTAGGCCCAAGCTGTCTTTACTACGTGCCGAATATTCGGTTGCCGAATATTCGTTATTCGGCCGAGAGGTTGACCGAATATTCGGTATTCGGTATTCGGCCAAATCCACTATTCGGGGCATCACTAATACTAACCATTTCTATATAATTTTTTTTTAAGTCATCTCGAGTACGGACGAAAAAATGCCATATACCCTCGACACAGAGTTTGTCGGGTATGACTTTGCTATATATTTTTCCCAAACATGAGCTCATTTTCGAATCAAAAAAAAAATGTAGTATACTTTTCGGAATTTTTTTTAAACTAACACAGGATTTAAAAAATAATAAATTGTCCAATTTCAAAGCCGTGTAACTTTGGTTTCTGTGAACCGATTTAAAAAATCTAGAATCGTAATTGAGCGTTGTTTTTTCCTGTTCGAGCTCAAGTAGAAGGATTTTAAACTTTCATGGACTTTTTATTCAGGGCACGTTCTGAAATGAAACCGATAAATAGATAAATATATAAATTGTTATAACAACCTTATGAAATAACCGATTTTCTTCAAGGAAGATTTTTTTGAAATGGCAATATGCCTTCTTCCAAATGGTTACAAAATTGATAGGTTCGAACACATTTTTGGCATGTCTTGGAGCAATTTCCTCAGGTCTGAGTTTCTCCGACCATATCTCCGTAAAATTTTGGTCGATCGTAGTTTCGTTGCTTTCCTTTGAAAGATAGTTTTATGACCAAAAATATCTGGGAACATAATGTATTTAAAAAAATGAGATTAAAGCTGAGAAATTCTAAATTTTATCATTGAAGTCGGAAAAATCTCATATAAATTTTTTTTTTCAGCTTTCAATCCGCTTGCGCGGTATGAAGATGCCGCTTATTTTGAATTTTTTTTTACACAAAATTATTTTTTATACATAAGGAAACATAATTTTACTATTCCAACGCGATCATACAACTTTCGTAAAAACGACCCAGCCTAATGTATATACATATGTACATATATTTGTTTTGTCAATCGAGCGAGGAGCCGTCCGCCACCAGCTGGCCACCTGCTAAAAAAAAATAGCGCGGTCATTTCAATCGCGTCACAGCGTCACAAATTGTGTTGACGATGCGTGTGGCTTGGTGGCTCGATGACAAGCGAACGTTCCGACGCGACGCAATCCAGAAGGCAAGGGGACAAAGCTAAATCGAGTAGCAGAGAAATAAAAAAAAAATGTTTTTTTAATTTTGAAAAGAAAACAAACAACGAAAAACTGCGCCAAAAATAAGTGGACGCTTTTCCATCTAGGCATATAAGCATTTTGTATACCTGTACGGTCGTGTCGCGACTGCAGCATGTCGAATGTTAATGTGCTCCAGGCGGGAGCGTGAAAGCCTACTACTGCCTGAGGAATATTTTGTTGCCCTTTAACTTTAATAAAAATCAAATGTTTCGTTTAAGCGTTCACGGTGGAAGCGTAAAGTTTTGAACAAAAATATTTACGGATAAGGAATTCATGCGAGTGTGATCCCCCCACCCTTCCCTTGCCCATTATTTATTGCTTTCCGTTCAAAGCGAATAAATAAATTTATTTGAATTCATCGGAGAATTGGGAAAAGCGCACGTTTGTCTCAACGGGGGGACGAATGGAAATCGTACCTTTTTAGTAATATTTATTGTTATTGTAGTCAATTTCTGGCCTATTTATAATTCATGGCATTTATAGCAGTGCGACGGCAAGTTAAAAATTGATTTTCCTTTATAATGAATGGATCATAAAAATGCATCTTCAATCAGAATGCTTCACTCTTTCGAGTCATAAATGTTTCCAAATAAATATTCTAATACAATATAAAAACTTAGAAGCCATTACCCGGCAAACATTCTGAGTCCTAAAGGAATCATATATGACTCCCAATTCTTAGTAGAACGACTCACAATGAGCTCCTTAAAGAGCCATAAAGAAAGAGTGTGTTTCCCTCCCTTCTTAAGAGTTTTGTCCAATAATCCGTAAAAAAAATTTTCTAATATCAAGGCAAGCAAGTCGACCTTCATAGCGTAGTTGTTTCAGATGGCAACTTGCTCTGGGTTCAACTCATAGCTGGGCCGTGGGTGCAGGTTATGTCAGTTTTTTCGGTTTTTTCTTTGTTTTTCATTTTTCGTGAGGCAACCACACCAACCAACCATACAACCAAGGCAAGCAACAATATTATGTTTTTAAATTTCAATCAAAAAGCAAATTCAATGGGATTGTTTAAAAATGTTATAAAATTTTCAGCTGTGTTAAATCAAAACCGAGTAGAAACAGAACTGAGTTTTCAGTATTCCTCGGAAACTGTTATACCCTCCGGGCATAATCATTATTGCGCCATTGTCATCCTCAAATCTCATAACTGCATTCATTTGAATAAGTACAAGCGTTCCTCGATTATAGCGACAAGTTTGCTAGCATTCTGGATGGTCAATATATCTAGGACATACTGTACTGCAACCACAGCAACAACCAATTACTTCTTGTTTACTGCAATCATTGCAATTTGTTTTCATTATAAAAACTGCATTCATATTTTCCCTCATTAGTGCTTGCTGGTAATTAAAAGTCGAATGCAAACATTGAGAGACCACGTGTCGAGTATTGAATATGACAGAAAATATACTGCAAAACATCAAGTGCTTCAGTATGAGCACGGGGGCTCCTATATGAAAGCAACCGTGAATGCTTAACGCAGTTATATCACACATCAAAACTCCGCTACGCTGAGTCGGCCTTAAGCAGCCCGAAGACGTCACATGTTAGATCCTGTCAACCTAATCCTAAATGTGCTACATGCACTTCACATTTCCTGCCCCATCGACTGAATCCGTATGTGCGTACATAATTTTTTGGTCCCTTTGCGAATGTCTTAACAAGATTTTTCGCGATCGACTGAGCATATCTTTCGGCAATAATGCACAAAATTAAGATTATTTTTATATTTTCTTAGAAGGAAGTCCGCTCGACACAGACTTTGATGTCTGATATTATTGAAGATGTCTCCAGGTCTCTGGCCCCATTAACTTCATTTGATTTCAAAGCCTCACGTGGAAACAAGACAAAATTTTTGTTGAATGATTTTCCAATAAGAATTATATTTTTTTTCAATTTTTTATTCAATGAAACATTTATTTTTTTGTAAAAGGACCAATTGAATCCTGAAAAAATTTCACGAAGCTAAAAATTTCGTTTTTTTTTTTCCTTTATAGGTGGAACTATTTGCTTGAAACTGTTATTAAATAATTGCCCTGTGACATTTATACGCCAGGAACATTTGTCATTTACTGCTATGTCGAGCATGTGGCTAATTATGGTTTAGGATATGGGGCATTTCACGTGAAGCGGGCAGCGAAAAAAGGGTAATGTTCTGAAAATGGTTCATATTTGGATCAGTTGCACCTCTATAGAATGTGAGTTAATGGGCAAAATTTTTTTGATATATCAACGTTAGTTTTTTTTTTTTATTTTTTTTCGAATTTTAGCTGCAGGTGTTAAGAATACAGCATGTAAGTTTGAAAATGGGATCTCTATTAGTTTAGGAGGTACAAAGCATTGAACATGAGTACCCAGCAATTTTCCCATAGCAACAACGAAGTGAGCGCATTTTTGACAAGCACAACTTTTTCGTTCCGTTTTGAACTTTTGCATATAATGCGCTCGCTTCGTTGTTGCTATGGGAAAATTGCTGGGTACGCATGTTCAATGCTTTGTACCTCCTAAACTAATAGAGATCCCATTTTCAAACTTACATGCTATATTCTTAACACCTGCAGCTAAAATTCGAAAAAAAAAAAAATCAAAAAGGTCCAAGTTGTTGTAATTGTGCTTTAAGCATTTCACCACCAGTGCTACACTGAAAAAAAATTTTTTTTTTATTTTTTTTGCATCCTTGAATAGCTCAATAAATTTTCTTTAGAAACCGTTACTATTTATTTTTTGAAAAAATTTTTTTTTATTCGAAACATTGCATGCAAAAAAGCTTATTTTTCATTTCATCAATTTTTACAGGCCTATATCTGGAAAACTAACGTTGATATATCAAAAAAAATTTTGCCCATTAACTCACACTCTATAGAGGTGCAACTGATCCAAATATGAACGATTTTCAGAACATGACCCTTTTTTCGCTGCCCGCTTCACGTGAAATGCCCCATATGTTAAAACTGTTCCACGAAAGCATATGCCACAAAAGTGCTTGAATTTGTAACGCAGTTGTTAACGTAAATTACACCGCAATAATGGGTCAGGTAGATATGATTTTCTGATAAATATCAGGTCACGAGGCAATATTTAAAAAAAAAAAACAAAATTTCTTTTTCTAAACATAAAATGCGACAACCTGGGCAGTAAATATGAAATTTATCCCTTCTTATTTGGAAGGACTTGGGACTTTAAGGGAAACTTATGGAGTCTGGCATGGCATGATTATTCTAAAGTATTTTTTTAAGGGATTTTTTTATAAGGACTAATAACAAGATAGAACTATGGGGTGTTCATATTTTTTATTTAACTGTTTCAAGAGTATATGAACATATGTATAAATAATTGCATCCATCGTGCCAAGTCCGGAGGAGACCATCATGCGAAACACTTCGTTTACATTATAATTGAATAATTTGAATAATATGCAAAAGTATTGTTTCTTTTTTTTTCTCATTTATTTGTTGCGACAGCTTTTATTTGATTCCTTACACTCTATATTAAATTAAAAGATCCTTTTCAACACGACTGCTTCAAAGTGTTCCGCTGAGAAGAAGATATACATATTATTCGAGCGAAATTTAATTATCCGCCATTCCGGGCACGAGGCGAGTGAATGAATGCTGGGCGATGGCGCTCCGCCTGAGGGATAACACGCCGAACTTTGTTCCTCTGTTGACGGAACTGTCATACATCGTACGGTCTTTGCTGGTGTGCGCAGAACTTCTCCATGGCCAGGAATCCGCATTAATTACATTTCATTCGATTCAATTAGATGCAGAGCAAGCTTGGAGCAATGCCAACCAACGCGTATCGTTGGTTTTGCATACGTCCTTGAATCGTAAAATCTAAATGAAAATTCGATAGTAATTATTGTTGAGCCAAAATGTCTGCGCCAGAATATCAGAACGTGTTATGTTGAATTTGAGATGCATCCCAGCGGGTTACATGGGCCTTCAACTCAGTGGGTTGATGGTGTTCGTGTGTGGTTGGGGCTTTTATTTGTTTTACCTTTTCTTTCAGTTTTTATTGAAATTTTATCTTTTGTCTAAAAGCTTTTGAATTTGTAATTTGATGAATCGAAAATGTTCTAAATTATTTGGTCTTGCAGTAAACCTTTCGATGTCGATAATTCTTCTTCTTTTTCTTAGCGATTTTTAACCCCGTTTACAGCGAGGTACGTTTTGTGGTCTTAATGATGCGACGAAATTTTTCTTACAGCCGACCTGTCGCCTGGCCTGTCGATGTAGATAATATCGTTTATATGTATTTGCCTTTATGCCTAGTTTCCAATAGTGCCAAAAATACCGCACAGGATTTTCCGCAAATATTTATCACATCACAACTTATGGAACTGCTTTTTTGATTTTAATTGGGTCCATGTGTTTTCGTGTGTTCAATATTGAAAGTATTGGCTGCGAAAAAATTCCTGTGCTTTTGGAAACCAGGCATTATAAAGCACAATATGCAACAGTGTAATGGGAAGTACAGTGACTAAAATTTTTCTCGATTCAAAAATTTTCTATAGATGACGTAAAGAACGTGAACATTATTGGTGGATTAGTGTCAAGACGGCACCAATTATACGAAATATAAGTAAATGTGTGGTTAGTGCCTGATGTCACCTGTAGAGTTTTTTTTTTACGTAGAGTTAGAGAAAAATCTCTATAAAGAAAGGGAGAAAAATATATTCGCGTTGTAGAAGGACCCACTTTTTTGGACAATTAACCTGAGAACTCGAAAACCAAATTAAAAAACAGATAAAAATTTTTTTCGTTAATTTAAAGATATTTAAGCCTCTCATTACCGATTTGATTCTCAGATGTTTTCACCAATAAAAATGTTTTATACAAAATCTCGTTTGTAAATATTATCTAGAGAACTTATAAGCTTTTTCAATGCGAATTAAAAGTTTCGCTACTAAAATAACCTGTGATAAACAACAAGATTTTAGATCTAAGTTAAAAATCCTATTTTGATTTACTGTCCCAATGGTTGTGAAAGGGTTAAATATGCAGCGGCGTTTACAGATTCGCCTTTGGTCAGAACTAGTGATGTTATGAATGTGGTTCTTTAAACATTCGCGAATGCGAATGCAAATGCGAATATCTGTTATCTGTCACCGATATTCGCGAATGCGAATGTTCAGTTTTTAATTAAGCGCCACTTATCGATGCTTTGGTATTTACAGCTGACCTGCCGTGTAAGCCCCACACATATTTTGTTATAGTGTTGCCGTATGATCCAAAAAAATAAGTTATTTAATTAATCTGTTTTCTTAAGGAGAATGAATTTAAATTTGTTCTCCAAGCCTTTTTTGAATAACTTTTAAATATTGTTTTGAAATCTACAAATCAATGCACATATCAAATCAATCTACATAAAAGAAAAATATAATAGCCATAGGATTTGTATATTTTTCGAACGTTAATATTCGCGAATGCGAATATTCGCAGCATCACTAGTCAGAACAATATGTATCAAACATAGTTATATGTAGATATCAAAGTTTATTAATTGTTTCGCCTTCTACCAAGAGAGCTGAGCTGTATTTGCAAGACTGCTTCAGAGCGGAAAGATAAATATTGTAGTGGCAACAAAAATTACGGCCAACCCTCAACAATTTGCGTTCTATTGCACAACCTTGTGAATCGAATGCATCAAAGCCAGGCAAAGGCAACAACAAAGTAGGTGACGGACGTGTGCCTTATGTAGTTCAATAGTATGAAAAGCGCCCATGCCGAGGTCATGGTCAAATTAACGTGGTCGAAACCTTAGCGCAACCCGACGATAGATCTGACGGTAGTTAAGGAGTGTCGAACAGCGCTTTCGCCTAAGTTTAGTTTGTCGGCGAGAGCAACGGATTTGTCATCAGACCAGAGATTTGTCAACTTAACACCGTGATGTCGAAACATTCGCTGTGTTCGAATGCCAGGGATTTCGTCTTACATAATCAACTTTTATTAGCCTTATGCCGTTACTTTTTTGAATATGATACGTTTAGTCGATTCACCTGTGTAATAGTAACATTATCTACAAGGTTGTCGACAACTTAGCCTTACTGAACGTTACAAGGTCACTAAAAAATGTAAAGTGACATTTCCTACAGAACTGTCGACAACTTAAGCCTGAAGCATGAATTCCAATAGCGCGGGAGCTTTCCTGCAGCTCCTGCGCTATTGGAATTCCCGCTTTAATTCCACTAGCGCTTTAACTGCAGGAAATTTCTTTCTGCAGGAGGTGCAGGAAGAATGCAATTTTCAATACCGCATGCGCATGGGGATATCATTGCTGCGCTTTTGCATCTGAACTTGACTCAGTACATTTTTAGGTACTCTTTTATTCGTCTTGTTTTCTATGTATAAGGGGAATGTATTTTTCCCTTCTACTTAACAAATAAATTATAGCAAACCAAAAGTATGCCCCCGTAGTACCAAGTATGTACCTTAAAAAGTACTTAATAGTTTCTACAACACTGTTATATTCCATTTTCCAGGTGTTATACTCAACTGTCATGAGGCTCACGTGCAAGTAATATTCAATTTTTGGAAATCTTGCGTGGGCATGCGCGTGCAGGAAGTCGATTGAAAGTGGTTCCACATGTTTTCATGTGTTTAAAGTTTGCAGGAACACACGTTACGCAGCTCATGCGCTATTGGAATTCAGACTTTAGCCTTACTGACGTTACAAAAAGTCAATCAAATTTTAAAGAAACATAGTACACTGTTTTTTCCATTGAGTTTTTATACCTTTTCCGAAGGAAAGGGTATATTAAGTTTGGCACGGTGTATGTAACATACCAAAGGAGTCGCGGTAGATATAGACATATATATATATTCTTGATCAGGGTGACAAGAGGAATCGATCTAGCCATGTCTGTCTGTCTGTCTGTCGGTCACACTTTAGTTTTTCGTAATTTACTCCTAAGCCATGAAAGATATCATATTGAAATTTGGCATGGACTTCAACCAGGTAAATGTCCGAAAAACTGCATACAAATTTTTTTCGTAGTCCCTTCTTGGGTCGTGGGAAGTGGTTCAGAAGTTTCAAAAATCACGATTTTTAACGTTTTTCCTGGATAACTTTTTTACTATACATCCCAGCTTATTGAAATTTGGTGTGTTTATAGCTACTATGTAGACTTAAGCTTTCGCTGAAAAAAAATTGCGACATCGCTATAACTATGGTCATCATCCTACACAATAGAAAAAAACACTCTTTCTCTTATTCTCATATCTGAATACAAAAATTATTTTTTTGCTTCTTCTGATTGTGTATTTTGCCGCCAAATAAAGTCGTCCATTATGGATAAATTTTGACCATGACCACATTTCGCGAAATTCGCAAAAATTGATTTTCACTATTTTGAATTGAGTATTTCGCAGCTAAACAAAATGTCCTCTAAGGGTTAAAATTTGATCAAGACCACCATCCGCGAAATTCGCAAATATTTTATTTTCACTATTTTGAATTGAGGTTTTCGCAGCTAGACAAAATGTCCTCTAACGGTTAAATTTTGACCATGACCACCATTCGCGAAATTCGCAAAAATTTAATTTTCACTATTTTGAATTGAGGTTTTCGCAGCTAGAAAAAATGTCCTCTTACGGTTAAATTTTGACCATGACCAACATTCGCGAAATTCGCAAAAAATTTATTTTCACTATTTTGAATTGAGTATTTCGCAGCTAGACAAAATGTCCTCTAACGGTTAAAATTTGACCATGACCACCATTCGCGAAATTCGCAAAAATTTTATTTTCACTATTTTGAATTGGAGTTTTCGCAGCTAGACAAAATGTCCTCTAACGGTTAAAATTTGACCATGCTCACCATCCGCGAAAATTTTGTGCTTAATAATAATCTCGAGTCTTAGAAGGTATAAATAGATATCCAAGCTAGGAACGGCAGGAATTTTTGTTAAGGTAATGTTTTAACATATTTCAGGCTGAGGAAAAGGTATGTGTGCAATCGGCTTAGCCGATGTAAACTTCTTTACTTGTTTTTTTATAATTTACATTTATTTCAGACATTCAGAAAATAAAAAGAAAGATAGAAAAATAAATAACAATAAACATTTATATACTTCAATATCAAAATAATTCGAAATCCTTTTCCATTGGAAAGCAAAAAGAATACCGAAAATACTGAAATATTTACTGATAATATTCAAAACCCGGTGCGGGTCTTTTGTCATCTTCGATCGTCGAAGACCCGCCATCAAGCTAGGAGCCCCAGCATTCGCATGGTTTTTGGTTCTCAGACTCCAAATAACGATGAATGTCATGAGCACCATTATGTCTTTAAGCGGGTCTTCGATGAAGACTCAAATCAAGCGGTTGTATTCGATGTTGCGGAACGTCCACATGTTGAACGTCTGATTTGTGGTAAGAACAGCCTGCTATTTACCTGCGGAACTGGTATTGCCAATCCAACCACCATAACCGGCAGTAACGAATCTGAATACGGGGGCATATTGCTGCGTTGTTCTAAACAATCGAGGGATGCCAGGCTGCGAGCGGAATTTCCCAAACGGATCATTTGAATGGTTTTGGAGTTGAGGAAACATGGAGACATTCATCGTTATTTGGAGTCTGAGTACCAAAAACCATGCGAATGCTGGGGCTCCTAGCTTGATGGCGGGTTTTCGACGATCGAAGATGACAAAAGACCCGCACCGGGTTTTGAATATTATCAGTAAATATTTCAGTATTTTCGGTATTCTTTTTGCTTTCCAATGGAAAAGGATTTCGAATTATTTTGATATTGAAGTATATATAATGTTTATTGTTATTTATTTTTCTATCTTTCTTTTTATTTTCTGAATGTCTGAAATAAATGTAAATTATAAAAAAAATCTCAATGGAAAAAAACAGTGTACTATGTTTCTTTAAGATTTGATTGACTTTTTGTAACGTCAGTAAGGCTAAAGTCTGAATTCCAATAGCGCATGAGCTGCGTAACGTGTGTTCCTGCAAACTTTAAACGCATGAAAACATGTGGAACCACTTTCAATCGACTTCCTGCACGCGCATGCCCACGCAAGATTTCCAAAAATGTGAATATTACCTGCGCGTGAGCCTCATGACAGTTGAGTATAACAACTGAAAAATGAAATATAACAGTGTTGTAGAATCTATTATATTCCTTTTTCCAACTGGAAATCAATTTGATTTGATTTGAGAGACGGTTTCATTTTTCGAAAAAGATACCGTTACCAAAACCCATATTCGATTTCAAAGACACTGATCATGCCGTGTATCTCTATTTCGAATTGCGAAAAATCCTTAGCACGATATTCTTAACTATTCAAGCTATCATCTCACGATTTTTTGGGCTAAAAACTTTTTAATCATATTTTAACCCTTATACTGATATTGCAATAACATATGCATCAGAACCTTTTACGCTTATAGGGACGACATGTACAAACGAAATTTTGAACAAATCATGGCGGCATAAATTTACTTTGTGCGCTTTTCTGGGATTGCGCTGAAATATACGCCACTATACCGAAAATGACCTCCTGATTCCGAATCTGTAATCCTTTTTTGGGGGTCGCCACTAGCCACTTAAAGTTTGTATGGAAACGCAATGTAAACATTGTGGAAACAGACTGACGGCTTTTTTTGACGCTGCCAGTCTTAATGTTTTAAAAAATCCACCAATTGGTAGATTTAATTGCTAAATGTTCGAGATTTAAAACAATAGGGGTATTCACAAAGGCGTCGGAAAATAGGAAAGTCGGAAAATCGGAATATTTTAAC
>CM035808.1:37590265-37607765 GCA_020466095.1 Chlorops oryzae
CCAAAAAAAAAAAAAAAAAAAAAAAAAAAAATCGAGTTAACGAGTCTTAACAAGAACTTCGACATACATTTCGTCAGCGGAAGGAATACATAATTTTTTTACTTCTAAGGATATCGACTTAAAGAGATTTGAGTTATAGAGATTCCACTGTATTATAGCGTAGATAAAATTCTTTTTTATTACATATTTCTAATTCAAAATTTAAATCGATCAAGTTTTTTCCCCCACTTAGCTTAATATTGATCTCTACATAGAAAAAGTTTTTTTTTTTTTTGAAATTGTCCTAGCATTTGCTTTTTCCGATGACCTTTTATTTAAAACTTTCTTTGCAGGACCCTGAAAACACGCGATGTAGAAGTTGTAAATTCAATTTCAAACTTTCGGAACACTTTTACACACACTAGAGGGCATACTTCATACATAATTTTCTCATAAAACACTTTTTTTCTCTTTTTCTTCTTTCAATTTTCTCAATTTCTCAATTTTATCATTATCACTAGCATTTCATACATTTCTTTACTTCCTCTATTTAAGAGCTCTCTTATTGCTTTCTGATTGACTAGTACAGTCATAAGATATGTACCTACTAGGATATGCAAATAAATAAACAAACATAAACATGAAAACACTCAATGCCGTTTACTTTGCTCCAAACACAATCCTTAACCTGAATAAAAAATTCGATGGCCACAGAAAACATCGACAAGATTAAAAATCCAAATCCAATTAAGTCTATTCCAACTATTGGAAGCTATGTTTCTCCTTCAAATTCTTATATATAATATATATATATATATTAGCCCGGTTCGATTTGTAGGAAGTGAAAAAATTCGACAATTTCCCTATGATTTCCGTTTTCTATGGGTTATTTCAAGAAAATTTGCCCAAGGAACCATACCTCTATCGTTAAAATCGAGTCCCCTGATTTTTGATTGAAGATTTTATTCCCAAATTGACGTTTGTTTGAAATTTTACCTACACGTTCACATCCATAACTCAAAAACTATCGATCAGATCTAATCGCCACTTGGCGCGTTTTTTACCAAAAATCTCCAACATTGGTCCAACGGTTCAAAAGTTACGGGCATTTTTGTCAAAATTTTGGACTATTTTTCCATCTTTTTCATGATTTCGTCCAAGAATATTACTTTCATGGCCATATTTTAGGCTCAATCCACTATTTCATTCAATTTACAATTCAAAACGAAGAGTTTAAGCCCAAATTTATCGAATTCGGTTGATTATTTGATTTTTTTTTTTTTATTTTTTTCTACAAAAATTCAAATTAAGAGATATTAAAGTATTTATCAAACTATAATCAAAAAAAAATCAATTTGAGTGTAGTAAAAGACAAAATGTGAAAAAAAACATTATTTTTTCTGAAAGTCTTGTTTGCTTTCAAGTCTGGGTGTTTTCGTACGGCTCTCTAATGTCGCCGCCATAGCGCCTTCTACATTCTTTCCTGAAACTCGTTTAGCAGTGGCAGCCAGCAATTGGACATGTCTTTCCGTTCCTTGGATGTGTAAAGGAATTTGTGGATCATCGAACGGTGGCACGTCGTAATTTAAATATCCCTCCAAATGTTCATACGAATAACTTTGTGTAAACGGTGGTTCGAATAAAATGGTCATTTAAATCAATCATATTTGTATATTCCGTACAATTAAAGTTTATAAGAGGTTTTTTATAAACCCTAAGTTCCGTTGGGTCGACAATATCTCTTCGGTAATGTAAAATCTTCTTTATAGCAATGTTTCGTTTTTCCATTCTATCATCAAACAACATAGATAGCAAGATATTTTCTGAGTGTGAAAAATATGCATTATCTTGAATTACTCTATCTACAACTTGAAGTAAATTCGGTGGTAAAAATCGTGTCCAAGTAATAAATTTAAAAAGTAATGTACTACCGTATACGGCAGAGCTATAATACTTAACATTGAAATACATTGGCGTGTATACTTTTATTATATAGTTAGCCAGAATTTTTAAATTTTGAGATGGATTATTAGTTGTCACATACAACCGCAATAGTCTATTGGCCTTGGTGAGCCAACGAGAATGTGCAATTCCTCCTGGTTTTTTGTTGGATAAATCCGCCGGAATCTCACCATTAGAAATCGCACGGGCCATTTGGTATAAGTATTTCGCATCGGTAGATAGTTCATTTACATTTATTTCACCAGGAGGCATATTTTCCAAAGCGATTTGCTCAAAATCGGTTACCACCTGAAAATAAAACATAAAAGCTAATAAATAGAATGGAAAATGGTATAGAATAAGCTATAAAAATTACATACCGCAAGCTTTTCACAATCAGCAATTTTTGAGCTCAACTTTCCGGTAGTTGATCGTGGTCCAGTGGTGGTTGATTTGTCTAAAGTGTCAAACAAATGTCTAAACGGAAGCTCGTTAAAGTGCAGAAGACACACAAACCAGTGCAGTGGTCTCTTTAACTGTTTTTCGAATAGTCGCAAAATTCCACCCTGTACGCCAGTATTTGTTGGTTCACCATCAGAGCATATGGCAATTAATGAATCGAGAGACAGTTGTTTTTCTTGGAAGAATTCGATCAATTTGTTGACTTTGCTTTCCGCAGTTTCACTTTCTACTTTTGTGTAGCCTATCAATTGAGAATTTGGTTCCCTCAAAACAACTAGATGAGGTTCTTTAACCATCCTTGGATGCAACTTCTCATCAATTTTTTCTAAAGTTAGAGCATCATTTTTCCTGCCGTCGAATGAAAATGATATCAAATTTGAGCCATCATACCGCTTACGAAGTGCGTCTTGTCTCCATTTTTCTCTTTCTCTACGAAGTTTACTTTTATCCATGATGACAAGATTGCCATGAGCATCTTTTATGCCCAGGTCTTCCATCAGAGCTGTTGCCAATGCTGATCCCATTCTATCATGCACACCAAATCTGTCACACATCATTGCATAGTTTTTAGTATTATATCTGGGTGTGTATGTTTGTGGTGGTAGAACTAATTCTGAACCTGCTCTCACATCAACTTCCATTTCGTCATAATCTGCTTCGTATGTTGGATCGTTGCTCACTGGGATTGTTGGTATAGTCGTCGGTATCGTCTCTTCACTTCCACTATCGTGTTCCGCTATCTTTTGTATTCTGTCATTATATTGATCGCGCATGAAATCTTTTAAGTTTTCTGGGATTAATCCACATGAGCAGTCGTTTTCTTTCAAGTTGCATTTACATTTTCCAATGTTGAATAATTCGTTTGTTGATTCTACGAATTTTTTGTATTGTGTTGCGTTTTTTACTCGTTGTTTATTTGCATTATAATATGCGTCAAGCAAATTATTCAATTTCCTAATGATGCTACCTTTGAGTATAAGTTCAATATTAAGTTGACTCCAAATTTGGAACAATCTGTCTGCTACTTGGGGAGTAAATGTTTTATACGAAAACATTTTGCTTTGGGCTTTTAAACGTTCGGCCAAGAAAAAATAATACTTCAATATATCTCGTTTAGTTGACAGATTAATTTCAGGTAATTCGCAAGCCACGCCAAAAGAAAAAACATCATGAGAGACCAAATGTTGCAAACTACTGCGTTGGGTATCTATTGTATCTTGCGATGAACCAGGCTCAGAATCCATTTTTTAAACCGTCACTAAAATAATTAAATTTGTTTTTCATAGAATAATAATATAACTATTAACTATAATAGTTAGTAATGTTTTTACACTTACCTTTAAATCTTTTCTAAATTTCAAAATAGTTTGATTATTTGTTAGTTATTTCAAGTAACACTTCACTGAAATGACGCTCAAACAAAACTAGCATACACAGCAATATTATATGCTATTTTTCATATATGCACCAATACATACATTGTCACACACTGGCATCGTCTGAATGTATTGAGCACATTGTTGAGCGCGAAACTCACAAACATTAAACACAACAGAGACGATGCCAGTGTGTGACAATGTATGTATTGGTGCATATATGAAAAATACCCTGCAGGAAATCCGAGTAGTTAAACTATAGCGTTTTACTAGTGCCAACTCCACCAGTACTAGTTCTTTCTTATACCCCTGTCAATGCATTCCTCTGTAGAAAATTAACATTGCGTGATGACGGCAAATCACCAGTCGTAGTGCAGAACTACCGCTTTTCTAGTACTGTAAGAACCAATTGGGTATATTGGGTATAGTAAAACACTAGTTCTATTTATAGTATAAAAAGGCAATTTTTTGGTTTTTTTTTATTTATTTTAAAAAGGAAAATTATTTTGTAAAACAAAACTTTTTTATTTGTAAAACATTTTTTTAGTGTAAAAAAGGACCATTTTTCCATGGGCTGGCGAAAAATGAAGCATTATTTGTAAAACAAAAGTTTTAAATTAATATTTTTTTTGTTTTACAAGTCTATGCTTCATACGCAATTCCACCCCCATTTGCACTAGTTCTTAAGTTTCTAGTAAAGCACTGGTGGCTTTTAGAAAATTGATCCCATACTTCCTAGAGGGTAGCCATTTCAATCGTCCCAATAGGAATAAGACATTTTACACCGATATCCAGTCCCTATATTGAGATGTAAACAATAAAGTATGATCTCACATATGTCAAGCATGGTGGCGTTGCTTGTAATCTGTAACACATGTCGATATACAGTGTATATTATACACTTATGTCGATAAAGAGTATTATTTTGAAAAAAACGTTATATTTCGTTCAAATTGTTTTTTTTTTTTTGATTATAGTTTGATAAATACTTTAATATCTCTTAATTTGAATTTTGTAGAAAAAAATAAAAAAAAAAAAAAATCAAATAATCAACCGAATTCGATAAATTTGGGCTTAAACTCTTCGTTTTGAATTGTAAATTGAATGAAATAGTGGATTGAGCCTAAAATATGGCCATGAAAGTAATATTCTTGGACGAAATCATGAAAAAGATGGAAAAATAGTCCAAAATTTTGACAAAAATGCCCGTAACTTTTGAACCGTTGGACCAATGTTGGAGATTGTAAATTGATCAGAATGAGCTCACCTTTCCAACGCGCCTAGTGGCGATTAGATCTGATCGATAGTTTTTGAGTTATGGATGTGAACGTGTAGGTAAAATTTCAAACAAACGTCAATTTGGGAATAAAATCTTCAATCAAAAATCAGGGGACTCGATTTTAACGATAGAGGTATGGTTCCTTGGGCAAATTTTCTTGAAATAACCATAGAAAACGGAAATCATAGGGAAATTGTCGAAAAATAAATCGACCCGCCCTAATATATATATTATAAATATATACAGTGGGACCCCTGTGTCGGATGAGCGAACTTGTCGGACTATAGAATACTGCTTAAGACTCTCAATATTTCGGAAACTTTTAATATAAAGACCTTGTAGTTCGAGAAATAATCAGGGGTTTCACAGAATCCGATAGCTGTCGGAATTAGAATTTTAGTCAACTGAATTTTCATATACATTTCATAGACAGCCAATAAAACAGGCTCTGTGAAATTAAGAACCGATAATAGTTCTGATTCGAATTTGTAAATTTGTATGAAATTTCGATCGGTTTTAATTCCGATTCCGACAGCTATCGGATTCTGTGACACCCCGGAATATTGGCATATACATTCTTATAAGAATTAGATGATCTAGTCTACATTTAAAACGTGCAGTCGAAACTCTCTATAACGAATTGCTCTCTATTGCGAATCTTCTCAAGGGTTTTTCGCTAAAATTTTTGGTGCCTTTTTGTCTCCTTATAACGAATTTTCTCCATAACGAACTTCTTTTTCGGTCCCTTGAAATTCGTTATAGAGAATTTCCACTGTAATCTATACAGAACTTAGTGAATTGAACAACTGTTATGTAGAAAGATTAGGTTTAATAAGAAATTAATACATACCTATCAATAATGCTTCAGGACTTTCAAAAAATCATAGTTTTAACGTAGCTGATTACCAGGGGATCACTGTGTGTAAAGATAACGAAGCTTTTAAATTATTTATAATTTCGAAATTAATGTGATTTAAATAGATAAATATTTAAGTTATTTCGAGTGTTTTTATGGGGATTCGATTTCTAGAGCATGCCCGATTACTTATAATAAAGGGTGGCTCTTCTACTCGTTTCAATTTTTTATATTTGATACCATTTAAAAATATAACTTCGAAATTTCGAAAACTATAAAGTCTGCAGTCGTAACTAAATTAAAAATTTAAGAAACTGGACAATGGTATTAAACGAAAAAATGTCCTGCATTAACACCAAGGCCAAAGATGAGTGCATGGCAAAATAAAAATATTTTATCCAGCGAGTGGCGAGTGCTCTTGATTGTCAAAATGCCCCTGAAAATATGGAAGTTGATGGATTTTTGAGCTTGAAGTCTTCTTCCTTTCCACTTGAATGCGATTATTAATTTTTAGTGCTTTTATGCTGTGGAAGGCCTTGTTACCCGAAACAAAAAAATACCATTAAAGAGAACTCGTTAGATCATAATATATGAATTCCAGCACTCTCAATTTACAATAAGTTGATCTCAAAGCATTAAAATTTCTTTCGTTTGAATGAAACCGTCTCATTTCCAAAAATAACAAAGAAAATTCGACAGACTAATTTCCTTTCGAACCACAAGCCAAATTTACCAGTTTCCAAAAAAAAAAATAAATCCATTGATTCGCGATGTTCTAATGTTCACGGTCTTAAATCGTCGCGGTAGTTTCACGCAGCCATCATCATCGTCATCACCATCATCATCTCCTCTTGAAGTTCTTTCACTCCGTCTTGCAAGCATCGAAAGAACAAAATGAATTTTCCTCTTGACAATGAATGACGATCCTTAACAAACTTAATGTCGACCGCATTTCGCCCAGACACAAAAGCTTCGATGTGTACTTTGGCAGAAAATTTTATTAAAAAACGCACAGAAAAACAAAAGCCCAGGCGTTTTTCTTTTTCTTTTATTTCTTTCAGCTTTATAAAAAGTAAAGAGCCATTTATCTAAGTTCTCATCCTGTCTTTATGGATAGACCATAACTTGAAGTATTTTTAACGACTGCTTGACGACGCCAGACAACAAGAACAAGAAAAAGTACAATTTTTTCGCTATGTTTATTCATGGAATTCGCGTTTCAAATGCACGACGTATGAATATATTGAACTCCCTTTCCAAAAGTGACACAACCCGAAATTTAATGCTCTCCATAAAAACGTTTATCGTCTTCTCGATACCCGCAAGAAATTGAGTTCTCGTAAATTTCATACCATTCTAAAAAGATGAACGAATGAATCAACTTTCAGAAATTTATCAATTGCAATGTTGTGCGCCTCGTAGAAAGTTAAGGATAAAAGGAAAAAAATATGGCAACCATTTTGGAGTTGCGTCAATTTTGAAGAGGAGGGTCTTTAATATAGAAAAGAAAAAGTTGGAACAGCGGATTATACGATTTTTTTCTCATTGAAAACTTTTCTTCGGATTCTTCTATTCATTAAAGTAAAAGGATAAAGGAAATGCCTTAACTTTTAATTTTCTTTCGGGAAACTTTCTATCGGAATTATTTTTCTGCGGAGAGAAATACTCGAAATTTTTGTCTGTAAGAAATCTTTTATTTAATTATGCAATTGTTTTTTAGAAAGTATACATATATTTTCCCGTGAGGGTATCGTCCTTGGACAGAAACGGGTATCGTACCCCCACGGTCCGTAGCCAAACCTTCATGGGCCATCATAGGATGTTCGGGTATTGTCTAAAATTGGTAGTATATTGTTATTGCTGCAATATACGAAAAGTTGACCATCAGCCCTATTCTAAATTAATATAACCCGGGAATTTTTTTCCCAAGCATTGTTTTCTCCGAGGTAAAAGGAATTAAGCTTTGCATCAATTAGAGGAAAAATGTAATGACCTTTGCTTAAAAATGTTCGCAATTTTTGCTGCCTTCATATTACCTTAACATTCATTTTTTCAAATCTGAAGTAAAAAATTCCCGGGGAATATTTAGAATCGATTTTTAAAGCTTGTCCAGGGCTGCATTGGCGGAACAAGAAATATATATTTGAACATGGTACAGCGGAGATCAGGTGGCCTTTGGCTTGATCTTTGGGAGTCCCCATGTGTAAAATTGATATGCTGAGCGGACTGTGGCACTCCCAGTCATCTCTACAGAGAACGCACATTGTGCCATAGAATTTGGCCCCCTGGGCAGTTATCCATGTACACTTGTGCTCATAAAATTAAGTCAGTTGCTAAGCTAAGAATATTTATTTTGCCAAAAGCCAAATTTATTCATCGATCTTCATTTTTTGGTTTTGATTTCGCCGACCGTTCTGTCTGCTAATAATTGTAAAAAGAAATCATAAAAAAATAATTGAGTAATGCAAACAAACTGCACTTTTACCTTATACATCTGTTTTGTATGCGCTCATATAATTAAGTCATAGTAGGCATAAGCGGTTAGTTTAATATGTGGTGTGAAGCTGTAGGTCAGTTTTTGTTTCAGTACCTGAGTAAGTATTGAAGACAACGTTTAGTTAAATTTTTTTTTGGTTTGCTGCAAAATGGGGAAAAATAAGAGTTCCAATCCCAGAGAAAGAGAAATAATATGGGATTGCTTTCAAAAACTGCAAAGCATCGCGGCTGTTTCGAGAGTTCTAAATTTTTCTCGAGGCAAAATCAATAATACAATTGCACATTATAAAAAAAATTCAACTTTCGAAAAATTGCCCCGCAAAAAGCCTCGAAAAACCAAGCCAATCGACGACAGACTCTTGGTCAGGCTGAGCAAATCGGATCCTTTTCTGACTTCTGTCGAGATAAGAGCTCAGTTGGAGGATAGTTATGGTCTTAAAACTTCGGCACAAACCGTGAGACGTCGCCTGCAAGAAAATTCTTTGAATGGTCGAATCGCACGAAGAAAACCGAACGTTTCAATAAAAAATTTAAAAGCACGCATGACGTTCGCTAAAGAGCATATTGCAAAAGACTCCAATTTTTGGAAATTGGTGGTTTGGAGTGATGAGTCTAAGTTCAATGTGTTTGGAAATGATGGAAGACCAAACGTAATGCGTCCACCTTTACAAGAACTCAACCCAAAGTACACGAAGAAGACTGTCAAGCATGGGGGCTCTTCAGTAATGGTATGGGGATGTTTTACGGCATCTGGCGTTGGCCCTATTATTAAAATTGACGGGAAAATGAACGGGGAAATGTACAAGAGAATCCTTGACGACAACTTAGATGGTACATAAGCTGAAAATTTACCACTTGCTTGGATATTTCAGCAAGACAATGACCCAAAGCACTGCTACAGGATTGTAAAGGAATACATTAAACAGAAAAATATCAAAACCCTTCCATGGCCCGCACAAAGTCCGGATCTAAACCCGATAGAAAACTTGTGGGGTATTCTTAAGAAATCGGTTGCGTCGAAAAAACCTCGAAATAAAGCCTCCTTATGGGAAATTATCAAGGAGGAGTGGTACGCGATTACCCCAGAAGTTTGCCAAGAGCTAGTCTGCTCATTGTACAACAGATGCGCGGAAGTCATACGTCAAAAGGGTTTTCCAACCAAGTATTGACAAAGCACTCAGGTATTTTTTTATTGGAAGTGAGTTTTTCTTAGACTAAACAGTTTTTTTGCAGGTGACTTAATTATGTGAGCTCATTGTTAACAATCAACTATTCAATTAAGCGCCGCATTTCCTTTGTTTTACAAAAGTTTTTGAATGAAATATTTTTAAGTTGAATGTGAGGGCGAAATGTATTGAACTAAAACAAAAAAATTTAATTTTGTACTATTTAACACGATCGAATTCGGCATAAACAATTTTGGTACAAGAGTGACTTAATTGTATGAGCACAAGTGTAATACAATACAATCAAAAATTTAATTAATTAAAAAAAATAAATAAACAAAAATAGGAAAATTAAAAATTAACACTTTTTTCAGCGAGTGCTGCGTAAACGCAACGAACTTTCAAATGTGATAACAGAAAACACTTATTAGATATCTGACAGTCGCCAAAGTGGATAAATGAAATTACGTTTATTACTTTGTCTAGACTAAACTACACTAGTAAAATGTTCAGGGTCATTTGGGAGAGTAAAACAATTCTTCAAAAACTTTACAACAAATGCTTGTAAAATTGTCATCTTAACGTTAACCCTGTAAGCCTAGTATGCTATGCATTCTAAAACTAATCTATAAGGTTAGTATGCTATGCAATCTAAATTGTGATTTTAAAAATTAATGTGGGAAACAAAAAAAAAAAAACAAAATAGAGAATAAGATAATTTTGTTGAATTGTGGAAAAACTCTCTTATTAATAAAGGAAATTCTCCAACAATAAAAGAGTTTAAAACCCATTCACTACCAATGGTACAATTCATAAGAAAAAAGCTATGAAGGATTAATTCTTTATATTCTTTGAATCTTACTGGAAAATAAGTTTTATTTGTGATTCATCAATTCTTCAACGGATTTTGATAGAATTTAGTTGGAATGTAAAAGTTATCTTTGAAAAAATAACAACAACGGAAACAAGATCAGCAAAAGGGACTCTAAAGTCGGGCAAAATTATTGAAAAAAAAATGCAGACTGCAGGATCTTCTTTTTGGGTTCGCTGAATCCGAAATTTGTGTCCATATGGCTCCATCGGGTCCAGGCTCTGGCATGCACATGTGTTGGAATGATGGGGCTATAAGATTTCGGGGATACTTGGGTTAAAATGCTTGAATATTATATGTATCACGTTTGTCGGGATTTCGAGACCAATTTTTGCTGTTATGTCGAGACCTGGACCCAATGGCACTTTATGGACCGCAAATTTAGATTAAGCGATCCCGAAAACATATATTAAGAACTGTTGCTCCTCTGAGTCTGACGCTTTTTTATTTTGTGGGGCTGTGAAATAATCAAGTTATTTTTTACTTGGCCCCACATTCGTAATCGAATTCGGAAACGTATACGTTTCTATTAGAAAGGTTTGCGTACTTTCGTACGTAAATATTTAGTTAAGAGTTACATGTATTTCCACCTGACTGGGCACGTAGATTGCCATAAATACTAATAAATAGCGTAAACTTTTCAAGCTGAAAGCAAAGCAAATGAGGATGATTTTTAGGTTAAAAAAAAAACCAAGAATGATGATTGCAAGCAAGCCACGTATTCGTCTTAGTTTACGTTTAACCCTTTAACGCGTAACAGACGAATTTGTTCCCATATAATTTTAGCGGTTTAAAGCAATGCCAATTACGACTTTTATAACATTACTATAAATCATTGAACTTATGTGCGGAGAAAGTATTCTCTTATGCGTTAAAGAGCAAAGGCTTACGTAATTACGAACAAGTGCAAGCCATAGTTTTTCAAGCACATACATACATACATATAGCATTGACAGCGCAGGCCTTCGGCTTATCCACTACAGCCCACTTACGCATTACAAATTAGAAAATGACGTAATTCGGAAAATTCGGTCAAAATTCGAACTTGCCTAGCCCTGTGAACTTGGCATCTAAGTTATTTTTTTTTTTTTTTTAGACTTTGCTTCTGTTTACTGGATCTTCCTTTGGGTGGGAACTAACAGTAATTATTCGAATCTTATTTCTTAAATATAACTTAACTATTTATACAGACATAAACATAAATAGTTTTGATTCCAACGGGCCTCTATTTGAGAAACTGGCTTAGTGAATCCTTGGTTGGATAAGCGTACGGCGCGCGCACGAGAGAGGTGCGTAAAATTGATTGGCTGGAACGGCTACTCTGATGGTAGTTAGGAGCACTGAGCGTTGAGCGTGCACGAGCGAGGTGCCTCAATCTGTATGATTCCTTAATTGGCCAAACGTCTGACATACACGAGCGAGGTGCAGATAACAGAGTATCGGTGTTATGTTTCCAAAACAATAGAAGCGGACGGAAGGTCCTTTCTTCTTTACCGTGTTCGACGTGTTGTATTAATAGGGCTTCTTGATAGCTGATTCGAGTGATTCCTTAGCTTCTCATTGTACGATGATTTTAGGCGAACGATTTCGTCCTTAATAAGTGGGACATGCAGATCGCGGTGAATGCTTTCATTACGGATGTACCATGGAGCACCTGTAATGATTCTAAGAATTTTCGATTGACCTCTTTGGATTATTTCTATAGAGGATGCGCAGGCATTTCCCCACAACTGAATGCCATAAGACCAGATTGGCTTTAATACACTATTATATATTAGAACTTTATACTCCATATTAAGAGGGGAGCGATTGTTAATTAGCCAGCGAATTTTTGGTGCTTTAAGTTTCAGGTTGGTCCTCTTTGCTTCGATGTGCTTTCGCCAAGTTAATCGTTTATCTAAGTAGGTGGACTCCTAAATAGATTACACTATCTACTTGGGGAATGGAGACTCCTTTAAGGAGAATAGTAGGGCTTATACCTCTTCTAAGCGTAAATGTAATGTGTTTACATTTACCTTCGTTTACATTAATTCGCCAGGTAGAGAGCCAATTTTCAATTAATTGCATATGCTCTTGTAGGACTCTTGATGCTTCCATGGCCATGGAATCGCGATTACAGCTCAATAATGCTGTGTCGTCGGCAAAAGTTGACATTACAATATTGTCACTAGTGGTGACTAGTCGGCTGTTAGAAGAAGGTAAAGAGAGGGGCCTAGTACACTGCCTTGCGGGACTCCTGCTTTAATTTCAAATTTATCCGTTATAAATTCATTAACTCTTACTCTAAAGAATCTATTTTGGAGGTATGATATAAGAATTTCGTGAAATTTTCGAAAGAAACGAAACATGGTACAATCGAGTACTAAACTGAAACAATCGATTGGGATATTTTCACTATCACTGCATTAATAATAAAATAGTCGTCAATTGTAACGGAGCCGCGGACATCGTAAGCGATATATTTTAAACCTTACTAAATTAGTCACATTCCAGTCATCAGCATGAACAACTTTTGTCCATTGACTGTTCATTTAGGAAGCATTTTGAAATGTCCAAAAGCTTATTTAATTTTTTTAATTATTTTTTTTTATACCTTTTCCGAAGGAAAGGGTATATTAAGTTTGGCACGGTGTATGTAACATACCAAAGGAGTCGCGGTAGATATAGACATATATATATATTCTTGATCAGGGTGACAAGAGGAATCGATCTAGCCATGTCTGTCTGTCTGTCTGTCTGTCTGTCTGTCTGTCTGTCTGTCTGTCTGTCTGTCTGTCGGTCACACTTTAGTTTTTCGTAATTTACTCCTAAGCCATGAAAGATATCATATTGAAATTTGGCATGGACTTCAACCAGGTAAATGTCCGAAAAACTGCATACAAATTTTTTTCGTAGTCCCTTCTTGGGTCGTGGGAAGTGGTTCAGAAGTTTCAAAAATCACGATTTTTAACGTTTTTCCTGGATAACTTTTTTACTATACATCCCAGCATATTGAAATTTGGTGTGTGTATAGCTACTATGTAGACTTAAGCTTTCGCTGAAAAAAAATTGCGACATCGCTATAACTATGGTCATCATTCTACACAATAGAAAAAAACACTCTTTCTCTTATTCTCATATCTGAATACAAAAATTATTTTTTTGCTTCTTCTGATTGTGTATTTTGCCGCCAAATAAAGTCGTCCATTATGGATAAATTTTGACCATGACCACATTTCGCGAAATTCGCAAAAATTGATTTTCACTATTTTGAATTGAGTATTTCGCAGCTAAACAAAATGTCCTCTAAGGGTTAAAATTTGATCAAGACCACCATCCGCGAAATTCGCGAAAATTTGATTTTCATTAGTTTGAATTGAGTATTTCGCAGTTAAACAAAATGTCCTCTAAGGGTTAAAATTTGATCAAGACCACCATCCGCGAAATTCGCGAAAACCTGATTTTCACTATTTTGAATTGAGTATTTACAGCTAAACAAAATGTCCTCTAAGGGTTAAAATTTGATCAAGACCACCATCCGCGAAATTCGCGAAATTTGATTTTCACTATTTTGAAGTGAGTATTTCGCAGCCAAACTAAATTTCCTCTAAGGGTTAAAATGTGATCAAGACCACCATCCGCGAAATTCGCGTAATTTGATTTTCACTATTTTGATTGAGTATTTCGCAGCTAGACATATTGTCCTCTAACGGTTAAAATTTGACCATGACCACCATTCGCGAAATTTTTTTGCTTAATAATAATCTCGAGTTTTAGAACCTAAATCGAAGTACAGATAAGGTATAAATAGATATCCAAGCTAGAACAACGAAAACGGCAGGAATTTTCGTTAAGGTAATGTTTTAACATATTTTAGGCTGAGGAAAAGGTATGTGTGCAATCGGCTTTGCCGATGTAAACTTCTTTACTTGTTTTTTTGTAAAATGAATGAATTGCTTGAAAGTAAACCCCTTTTCATACTGTTGCAAGTTTAGGGGTCATTAGGAGAAACTTAAGTGAAAGTTTCTTTTCGGCCATATTCTAAATGAATATTCCCCGGGAATTTTCTCGTATTCTGAGCGTCAATTAAGGAAAGAATGGGATGAACTTTGATTAAAAATTATCGAGAGTCTTGCTTCCTCCATTCTAGTCCCATTGCAAAGTGCTTGAATGAAAGAATTTTTTTTCAAATCCGCAGAGAAAAATTCCCAGGGATTATTTTTAGAATCAAGCTGTTTGATTTTACAAGATTTTTAAATTCAATTTAAGGAAATTACTTAAAATTCTCGCATTGCAGTGTTTGTTACCAAACTCCTCCGAAACAACTGGGCCGAGTTTTATGAAATTTTAGTCTCATCGGACAAACAATTTTTTCCAATTTTTTCCCCATTGTTTTTATAGCTTGAATAATTGAGAATATCGTGCCAAGGATTTTTTGAAATTCAAAATAGAGATATACAGGCATGCTCAGTGTCTTTGAAATCGAATATGGGTTTTGGTGACGGTATCTTTTTCGAAAAATGAAACCGTCTCTCAAATCAAATCAAATTGATTTCCAAGACATCTACACAAAATAAATGATCGTCATCACCGATTCTGAAACTATTGATATCCATAACACCCCTGTGACAGCTGATAGCCTTCACAAGGTGAGCTAAAACGAGTAATTTTAGCGTTGCTTCAAACTTCAAACGCAATTTATCTCCAAACCACTGTTTTTGAACTAACCGCTACGATTTCTTCAGTTCAACCGGACCGATTTTAATGAAACAAAGTGTATTTAATGCAAAATTGTCACCATTAATGGCGTGAAACTCAACCATAATTAAACAAATTTTTTTTTAATTTTTTTTTTTTTTACATTGAACTACAAAGAAATATACCCGGAATCGATTTTTCATTTTTCAATGGCCGCCATTTTGTCAAAAAAAAATCTATCTATCACCTCCAGTTTCCATCTTCATTTTTGTTGCAGGTTTCACCACATTTTGCTCATCGAATCGGTTGATGGGAAGAAAATCCTTCTCAATGGAGTTTTTCTTAACCAGAATGGCCTGAACTTCTGAACATTCGTTTGTCTCGGTCATCTTTTGGGAATACATACATATAATGATGACGTTAAGAACTAAATTGATTTTCCATATTTCACTCACGTTTACGAAGCTCTGCTCCAATTTCAAGCGCTGCAATTTCAATTTCTCTTTCAATTCTTCATGGAAAGCGGTTCGAAGGATATCTTTCGCATTCGATGAACTTTCAAGATTCAAATTTTTCTTGCAAAATATAGGAGTATACTTCGCATCAGAGACGACATTCGGTTTTTGGTGAGCAATCAACGGCTTTCGAGCTGTTGCATAAACGCTTGTCCTTTTTTGCTGGGCGACATCATTACACGAAGCCCTTCCCGCAAGTGTTTCATATGCTTCGCGAAGCTTCATTAATTCAAGTCGAAGTTCAAGGTTTCGTTGCTCAAGAAATATTATTTTCTTTTGATTAAAGTCCACTCAACCAAAGAGACGACGATGATGATGATGGAGATGGGATTCGGTTAAAACCTTTATACTACTTACCTTGATTCAATTCATTTAATTTGCTCTCGACGTTTTGGGTATGAGTGCAGGATTTCTTGGGAGGCGGTTCAGTATTCTCTTTATTGCAAGCTTGACGCTTCAATGGTGTGCTGGTAGCATATGGTTCCGCATTTACTACTTTCTGTCTTAATTCGCCGAATTTCAATGCTTGCTGGAAAATTCATTAAAACCCAAATTAATTTATCTATACTGTGCAATCATTTTTTTAAATGCTCTTACAATATTTTCAGAACAGCCATCTTTATTTGGATCGATATAGACTACCATTGATACTTGACCTTCGCCTTCGAAAAAGTTTTTAAAGATATATGTACGTCAACTTTGAATCACGGTATAGAATTTTTTTTATCACATTTCCATTCTCATTTCCATTGCCGCTGCCCATGTCGCCCGTTGCCGGTTGATTCCCACTAAAATGTTGCAGGCATTCTCTTAATTTCGCAAGAGAATAATTTATGCTTCCGGTTTCACGGAGCTTAACACCTGTATTGTCCATACGTGGTGGACTTACTTCACCGCTGGCCAAATCAACCAACAAAAGCTGACTTATGCCAAGTAACTTCTCATCGGTCTGCAGTTGCTTTCGGGCAGGTGCTTGAACCAAACGAATATTAAAAAAAAAATACAGTGGCTTCTGTTCGATTGAGCATAAAGTGATGACGTTCGATCGAAGTGCTTTTGTTTTTGCCCAACTTTAAAGACTTCCATTGCTTTATGCATGGTGAGAACCTCCAATTCCGTAACTCCGTTCATGTACATATTACGATTGGGGTTTTCACGGACTATGTGACTTTGCAGGGCTCTACAAAGATTTACGAGATTTGTTGAAAAACTATCACCGCAAGCTAATTATTTTTAGAAATCCCAAGTAATCATGATTACAATTTGATTATTTGTAATCGCGATCATTTGATTACTGGGCCGGACAGAAAAGAATCGTAATTAATCAATTATTTCAACTTTTTTAATAAAAGTAATCAAAAAAGGAATGATTATGATTAGTAATCATTATTTAACAGCTATGGTTAGGAGATATTGCGTTTTGAAATTTGCATAAAATCCCAAAAATTTTTCATATATTTTGAGGTAGTTGCCACAATAACTACTGCGCATAACGCGGTGCTTTTCAATTGAATCTGTTAAAATGGGATATCAGAATAATAGTTTACGCTACTGTGACTAGGGGGCTTCGCCCCCTGCTCGCGTCGCTTCGCACCCCCGCCTTCTGCACGTTTTTTTTTCCTATTAATGTTATATCGAAATAATTTTGTTCTTCTCAAATTTCGTATATTTTAGCATAATTTTATAGAAAGTAGTAAAGAACTAAAAACTTAAAATATTTCATGCAATAATTTTCCTTTATGTAGCGGAATTCTTATTAAACTTCATATTAGGGGTATTCACAAAGGCGTGTTAAAAACGTTGGAAAGTCGGAAAATCGGAAAAATGCGACCTCTTAAGAAACTTTTAAACTGTTTTTGTATCTTGCACAACTTTTTAAGCA